>WSUI01000419.1:0-28390 GCA_019633595.1 Tulasnella sp. UAMH 9824
AAAACCCACAATCTGGGGGCGGTAACCCTAATTTAATTGGACCCTTCGCCGTGTTTTATATTCGTGCAACCCCCCCAAAAATCCGCCAATTGGCCCCCCCCCCCCCCCCCCCAAACATCCACCGAGCTCTGTTTCCACTGTAGCTATTTGCCCGTGGGTG
Organism: Tulasnella sp. UAMH 9824; assembly: GCA_019633595.1. NCBI lineage: Eukaryota > Fungi > Basidiomycota > Agaricomycetes > Cantharellales > Tulasnellaceae > Tulasnella > Tulasnella sp. UAMH 9824. The sequence goes on from WSUI01000419.1 coordinate 161, forward strand.
CAAGTAATTTGCTCACCTACCTCTGCTGATGTTCCAAATGTCCCTCGCCCTACAGGAATGAGCTCTGAAGACCCCAATCTTGCTCCATCTTCCCATGAGAAGTCCCAACCGTCGGTGGGAGATCCTGGGTATGGAGTCATTTATTACATCATACTAACTGCTTACTGATGTAGCTATGTTACTTGGTGGTAGAGACACACCTCATCGATGGGGTGAAGAGGCACGCGGGCGCCAAGAAGACCAGCTCGATTCCACCTCTCCGCCACCCCCGAAAGACCAGCCAGCTCCTTCCGCACCATTCTCACAGCCGCCACCCTAGCCGACCCTGGAGCTCTGGCTAAGCAAATGCCGCGTAAGGGTGCCGATGCAGTCACTTTGCTTTCTTCCCTCAAGTCGGATGTGCCCTAGATTGTAACGCTCCTCTTGAAATCGCGCCAGCTGTTTATCCTTATATAGAAAGCTCCCAGACGTGTTGATACTACTTGCTGCTGATGTTTGTGTGAGCTTGCTCGCTGTTGCCCCACCCTCAAGACCAACCGCCAATCCCACTCTCTGTCTCTGTTGTGCTGCATTGCTTATTACCTAGGTCATTTTGATAGTTACCACGTTTTTAATATCTTGTGACTTGATCTGGTTTTCTTCTTTCATCGCAAACTTGCCTCTGCCTGATCCGAGTATGATAATTGAATTCCGGTTAATGTTTCTCACCACCGCTCCGACTTTCTCGTAGCATTCGATGAAGAGTAGGCCTACTTCGGAAGAAAGTCCCCCAGAGTCGCTAGACTCGGATCGCGACCTGCAGACCAGATATACTTTTATCTCGACCATTGCATTGCACAGGTAGAGGCCCTAGGTGACAACGCACATCGCTTCCCACCCTCTCGGACTTGTACAACCCCTCTAGCCTATCAGCCTATTGCGGCTCCTTCCAGCAAAGCTAACTGCTTCGCTGCATCTTTTATCCTCATAATCTTTCCCTGACACCCAGCCGAGCAGGAAAGGTGTATGCAAGAAGCGAGGAGGAATCGTAAGACCCGCCAAGCACTGCACTGTCGACTCGACTCACGGCCTGCAGCTCCCAAGACCCGAGATCACTTATAGTGCATGAAAGAAGTTCGCCACACCCACCCAGTACGGATTTCTTTGGGTGATAGGCCGATCCCTGTTGAGTGCCTGTTGATCTGACATTCTTCGTTGAACGGAGCGGAGAATCCGACGCAAGCGATCGGAGGCTACTACCCATTCAGCTGGCTTTTGGACTTTTGTTCGGCCAAGGCCCATATTTGCTCCCGCGCCGTCAGCTCCTTTAAACATTCCATCTTCCTTTATATATTCCCAAATAAGCATACGGCGAACGGTTGATCGCCTTCAACTCGTGACGCATAACCATGGGCCGACAAATCTCCCCTGGGACGGTTCGCACAACGCCACACAGAAATTCGAGCCACGAAATGACCTTCCCCCCTCTCCCAAATCTCTGTCCTTGTTTCATACTATCTACTTAGCGAATTTAAGAGCCAAGGACCAACCAACAAAGAAGAGAATCCAAGTGATTTGGTTCAGCGAATGGTCGTGACAGGCGGCGGCTGGTTTGTCGTGTTCTGTGTGCTCGGAAACGATCAGGCAACCCTTTCGTCTTCATTATAGTCCTCAAAGAGGCTTTCGATACGCAGTGCGTTGGTATAATACGGCGAGCGAATGTCTTGAGATGTACGGCCTTATTTGTTGTCAGACCAGACGCTCCGATCCTATAAGGCCCCTGTCCTAATAGGCGGTCACAAAGCTCATTACAGCCGGGGTTTATCGTTTTTCAACCTTGTACATATCTAATACCCCGCACCTGCTGCAAAGAAAGACGAGATTGTTAGGATAGGTCTTCCGATGGTTAAGGGTTCAGAACTCTGACGATATATTGGGGAGGACTTCCCCAAGCCCGCGGTCCTGGCACCTACAAGGTTAAACCTACCAGAAATCACAGCCTTACGCAGCCTAAGATTCATGCAGCATGGTAAACGTTCGGTCCTTCCTAATGCACTGTCGAACCCGTTCAACGTACACGCGTGTTCGTTGTCGGGGCACCCACCAGTTTGGTCCTCAAAACATTGCGACTGCAGGTGCACGACAGGCGAAGGAATCGATCTTACGCTCAATGCAACTAGAGTAATCATATTCACTGCATTTTCTTTCTACTTGGGACTATAGGGACCTGGCCAGCATCCTAGCTGGACGTCCCTGGGGCCTGGGCCGTTCAGGGGTCCCAAAAAAGCATCATTTAACCAGATGGCTTCGCCCAAACGATCACAGAGCATCGATGCTCTGCCTCGTTTCTGAAATTTTCAGATCGGTCGGCGCACTGCGTATATCATGACATTGTCGTCCGGGCGGACTTGGAGTCGCTCCTCCAGCTTCCTCCCTCTCGGAATCGTGCCTCCTTGAATCTTTGACTCTTAAAACACACCCACACTCTTAACTCTTCTTTTAAATCTGCTTTTCTCGCATCACAATGAGCTCGACACACACCCCGACCCCGAGCATCGGAAAGCCCCAACCTCCAGTCGTCGATTTCGCGTAAGTGAATATACCACTAGCCCACCGGCCCATAGATTGCAGTAGCTAATTAGTCTCATACAGCGATACAAATCATACGTGGGGCACAGAGATACGGGGAGTGGGCGAGACTGCGTCCCTCGCGGATGAAGCTCGGCCCGTACCGGCCGGCGGCATGGCCGCCACTCCACGCCCACCACCTCCCACTCAAACGGCAGCTGCGGCGGCGGATGCCGATCAGTCCCGTCAGGATGCTCAATGAGGACGTGTTGTTCATGTAATAATCGATCTGTGGCTACGCAGATGCTCATGGAGACGGTGTAGGGGATCAGGAGTTCACTAACTGGACGTGTCGGAATATCTGGATTAAGCTATCGGCGGTGCTCCTACTGTCACATGGCGCACCTGAGGTCCGTTCATGTTTGCCTGTGGGGGACCGCCGATTATCTTTGAACCTACTTTCTGTTTGTTGCTGTGTTTCATGAGGGTGTATTTGACTGGATTGGGAGAATGTAAACCGGACTCATGTATTCGATGCCTCGTGGGGAAAGTTGAGAGATCACATTTTCGGAGGTCTTTCTGCAATTGGGAAAGCCGAGTAGAGGTATCCACGAGGATCAAATAGAATTTAATGATATATATGTTTCGAGCAACGAGCCTTCTTTCGAGCCGAGGAGAGTTGACCACCACGGGTTTCCATATCGAATGCGCTGTAACTATAATTCAAATATCATGCGTGGTGTTCATGACCGTGCGGCCGTCATATATATATAAGCCAACCCGAGTCAGAACGATCCCCCTGATCCACACCTCCGTCTTGCCCCTCGGCCGTGTTTCCTTTTGACGTGACATTAACCCGTAGGTCAGGCACCACGCTGTCCTTTGAATAACCCTGAATATATCCTGTGTCTCAGGACTATGAGCCTACCAGACAGCGCTACCTCGTCTGGCAGAGGCAAGACTCAGCCGCCTGTCGCCGATCCCGAGTACGGCCTCTCCCTAGCCGAATCACCCGTTCTTTGACTTACGTCACCGATTATTCTCGACAGAAATAATCATCAATGGGGCACAGAGGCTCGCGGTTCGAATAATAAAACCGACCCTGCCAATGAGGGCAGGGACAAAGACCAAAACGTCTACGTTCCTCCCCCGTCCCCTCCGAACCAACCGCCTCCACCGGCTCCGTTTTCGGGCCCGCCCAAGTAGAAGTAACATGCTCTCCGGCTTAGCAGGTGTCTTTGGGGCACGCTAGAACGGTAACCCCACTTCTCAGGTTACTTAGAGTCTCCTCCATTAAGCCACTGCTGTATCCTCGGACCCCAACTTGTGTATTATAGCTCGAAGTGAATTTTTCTCCCGATACGAATGTTGCTACGCTAACGATTAGTACCGCACCCGCTTTTGTATGGGAAAACCGAATGATAATCAGGACACTAGACACAAATCCGTCAAAAGATCAAACTGTTCGCCTTGCCCCCTTGCTTCCCCGTGTTGGTTGAGTCGGGAGTTTTTTTTCTGCGCCCCAGTTGTCTACTAAATACCAGGTTCTCTCGTTAATTCTTTACTTGCAAATTTGGTTTCACGAATAGAGTCTTTGCTCCGTATGCCATGCCCTTTAACGAGGGTTTATTTACTCTAGGTCCGGACTTCTTTTCAGCCCTCCGCTCTTAGCTTACGTCGTCGATACACAGACGTATGCGTACACATAAATAAATGGTTGAACAGCGGCTAATAGAAAAGGTTGATCTTCTCGGGCCGTGAGGCAGAATGATAGTCGCCCCCCCCTGATAGCTCGCAGAAGGCCACATGGCCGGTTACAGAGTCTTCCATTCACGCGAGCTGTAATATGCCATCGCACACTTAGACCCGTGCACCTAGTGCACCAGGCGGATCCAAGAGCAAACACTCGGCGAGGGAAGAGAGCATTCAGGTAAAGTCTCCGATCGTAAAGAGTGCCGATTATCGGTGCTCTGTGCGCTCGAAAACTATCAGTCAATCTTATCGTATTCGTTATCAATCTCAGACTATCTGGGCATACGCGATCTGCTACTCCAGCGCAGCGAGCGAGGGTGCTGAGGGGTGTGGTTGTATTCGTTCGACCTCCCGATGCCCAGACCCTCTGAAGCCCATGTCGTGATGGACCAAATCAAGGATCAAGGAACCGGATTTTTGTGTTATTCGATGCTATTCACGAGCTCTTGCCCCGCACTCGATGCTACGAAGGAGGGTTCCTGAGGGTAGGTTTTCCCGTTGATGGAGCTTAAGGCTTAGGGGTGACGGCGAAGATATAAATTCCGAATTTTTCCCTCCAGGCCCACGGCCTCGGTATCGCACAAAGCCACCAAACTTTACGCACCAAACATTCCTGTAGGTTGGTAAACATTCAGAGCAGCTCCTTATGGGCTTTCGAAACCCCTCGAACTCACACCTGGTCTTGCTGTCTTCGGTCTCCAAAACAGTGCAGCTACCCAGAGACGACAGTTGAAAGAAAGCGATGGTGAATAGGATGCAACTAAACCTATCAAGATTGCTGCATCATTTCGGACCCGAGGCTGCTGGGAGTTGGCCGGCATCGTGGCTGGACGTCTTGGTTCCAACACCGATGGCGGGCCGTCCGGGAGATGGCAGGGGTATGTTGCCCTGAGGGCTTCTCCACATCGAGACTGAATAGGTAGTAGACAATCTCCATCTCGAGAATCTCTTTTAACTCGGTCCTGAAATTCTCAGATCGGTCGACAGAATTGCGTATATCAGAAGTGAACGAAACAAAGTAGCTCTCTCAGTTCTTCCCTCTTGAGTCGTTCACCCCTTGAAGTATTGCCTCCCCGATCACGCCCTTCCTGACTCCTATTTTCTCTCTCGAATCTAAGCCATCTCACAGCATAATGAATACGTCTGGAACTCACAACAAGGGCAAGCCCCAACCCCCAGTCGTCGATTGCGCGTAAGTGAACGGACCGTTAAGCACGCGTGTATTATACAACAAGACACCGATAAATCTTACACAGCGATAAGACTCATACTTGGGGCACAGAGATACGTGGAGTGGGTGAACAGTCGGCTCCGGCCAACGACGGTCGGCCAGACCCCTCGGGCGGCATGTCCCCCACTCCAGGCCCAAAGAACCCCAATCCACCAGCAGATCCCATGGTGCCCGCCAATCCACCCCGTCAGGATTGATCTGGGCGGGTCTTCAATCTAACAATCGATCCGTGGCTACACAGATGCCATGCGGGCCCCGGTGCGGTGTACTCCCGTTGCCCGGATGAGGAGTGGAGTGCTCCATTTGCTTCGTTGACTCTTTTCTTGGCTGGAGGACTTCCCTTTCTCGTTACTTGTTTTGGGGTCGTGCCAGCTGTTCAAATCCATGGGATCGTGACTGAATAAATGTAACTTTTGCGTGACGAGGTTTCATATGCTTTGCCAAGCCGGCAACGCGCACGTTCCGGCGGCCGGTGACACGCACAACTTGCATGCGCCATTCCTCTGATTCCTTATGACACACATCAATAGCACTTGGTTCCTATCATCATCACAGAATGTCCAATGATTTCGAACGACCGTTCAAACGAGTAAGAGGGGAGTATGGCGAGCTAAGGGGGTCAGTCTTTGAGCCGATCACGCAATGAATCCAGTTTGAATGGCTTCCTCCGCTCGGCAATCCCTGCTATCCAGACCCCGGTCGCAGTGAATCAGTTCAAGGTAAGCGTTAGATATTCGAATAATATCTAAATCTCGCTGCGTTTCCTTAAGTTGGTCAAGTAAGTCTGAGCTACCAATTTGAATTGCGTAAGCGGCAGTGTTCCTGTCTTGAGGAACGCAATCGAACCGAACGCGTTTTCTTACAGATGCAAACCAAGCCTCGGGAGAAGCAAAATTATTTGGTTACGGGGTCTCGGTTGGCCTACAGAAGAGGCCTGCATGCGGCCTGCTGTCCTCAACCGCCATGCGGCCGGCCGAACGCGCGCGAGCACAGATTCATGCACGCGACAAACGAGTATGGCCGTTAACCCGGCACACCACCCTCTTCAACATTATAGAGTGCCACAAAGGCCGAATCTTCAAGGGACGTTCAAATGCCAGAAGCCAGGCCTTAAGCCTGAAGGTCGCTGTGCGTGTGATTTCTCGCTAAACTCTTTGTTGCTCTGTTTGTTGTCTCAACTTAGGTGGGCTGCGTGGTATCGAAGCGAGTGCGAGGACGACGTACGCATCACCAACCTCAACCTTGCTGCTTAGTGGTTCTTCACCGCCTTCTCGCGGTTGTTTGGGTGGTTTAGTGTCTGCTGGCGGTCGGGTGTCAAGTCGTCTTGACACCAATGTCGCGAACCATCCTCAACACACATTGCATTGAGAAATTGATCTCAGCACACCCATTAGGGTGGGCTGAAGGGGTATAAAGAACAACTGAGTGTTCCATCGAAACTCACAGCTTAGACCATTCCTTCACAATCACGGTACGCAATCACAGTGGAGTTCCACAGTCGTTCGCACCGCTAACCCTTCCTTGCCTTTAACAGTACACAGTCAAGATTTCCAATTCTCCCTCGACCATGAGCGCCGAACCAAACACCGTGCCAAAGAACAAGGACGCTGCGGGTCGGGAATCAACCCCAGTTGAGGAACACATACCGTAGGTTGCTTTCGAGTCCAATCATCGGGTTGCGAGGTTGACGCCTCTTGTAGAAACCCCCCTATGGCTGATGGGACCACTCGGGGTTGCCCAATGCCGGGCGACCCCATCGTCCGAGTCCCACCCCTCGACCCACCTTCGTCCAGACAGAAAGAGGACAACGACAAGTCGAGCGACGAAACACCGGAAACCTCTACCTAGCTGGTTTGATTTTTCTTGGGGCTGGACTCTGGGGGGTAGAGAAGATTTCAAGCTAATGCTGTCGGTTGGCGTGTGGCCTTGGGTCATCCGTTCTCCCCGCCTCATTAGCTTTTTCTACCCCCTCTCCCCTCTTTAGATTTCTTAACTTAACCGAGAGATGAAGTAAATACCGATCTCTCAGGACTTTCTTTAATTATTTCCCGCTCCCCACCTAATGTGTATTTCGTTACGTGTCAATTCTGCTTTGGTTTGCACTAGCGCCCGACCTTGAAACGGCGGTCGAGCAGCAGCCGGTCCGTTGCCGCATCTGGTCCACCCCGCAGTCGCTGCCTCATGCTTTGCCTCTTTTGGCCTGCAACGTTGTTGAACGCAGGGTCTTTTTGACCGTGTAATAAGACCGAGTCTCGGTTTATAAGAACTAAAAAGGAATCAGTAGGCTCGTCGAACACCCTGCTGCGTTCACAAGCGCGGGAGCCCTATGATCCACGGAGCGATCTTGTTATACCCAACGCAGCCCTCGAATGTTCTAATTGGTCGTCAATCTCTTCTCGAATGCCCTATTGATGCTAATCTTCTTCGTCTAACTGGGTGCCGAAGATTCCGTTCTCCGGCAGAGGCGATCGGAGGCTATTAGCCATTCAGCGTCCCTTTGGATTTTGATCGACCACAACCTCGCATCTGTTTCGTTGCGGTAGTCTTCTTCGAAAATTCTATCTTCCTTCGAGCAAAGATTATTTCAATAACCGTTTCCAAAGAATACACATGTTGGATCGCACTGTGCTCTCATTTGGACGTATCTCAGATTCCCGGAGAAGCTCCCTAAGGGTACTCCATAGCACTGCTATCTCAACTAAGCAATAGAGATCCACAACCGCGGCCGATTTTCTTCTTAATTTCAGCGAATTTATGCCCTGTCCAACACTCATTGCGAAAAATGAAATCGACACTGCACCTTGCCACCTGGAGAACCACAGGAGGGTATCAGGTGCGGCTTGAAACAAGCTAAAACCTCATGTTGTAGCCGCATTTAGGCCTCTGGCATCGGCACGCCATAAAGTTGACACTTCTCTTGATAAGAACAGGGCGGGGTACAAACATCCGATCTAGGACTCCACCCACGGCGGTCCGCTTGCCTCAGGTTCGGTGACCTATGAATCCTCGGTAGTCCGTATCCATTGTAGTGGTTTCTTACATCAGGAAGACAGCTAAGGATCGGGGCGGATGAGTTTACCTGCATATCTAACGTAAATGCAAACACCGCCGAAATTGAATTCTCCCTTTATTCCGGAGGGGATCAAAGCTTGAAAAATGGATTACCTGGAAGCTCATGGGACGACGAATGTTGCACTTGTGTGGGGGTACACTAGATCGAAACGTGCTAAGCTACCATCCGCAGGACTGGGTGGCTTATGGACATCGAAGGTAGGATAGGACCCGAAATATTATGCTATAACTGAGCTCAGACAGCTCCTGCCGTTGAAATCTGTTAGACCTATCGAAGTACTGATGAGTATATAGACTCTACGTAGAGGATGTCAAGCGAACTCAACCCATCCTTCGGACTCCCCTTTAAACCCCCCCCCCTCCAAATCGAATTATTCGCCTGTAAGTCACGACCATTGCTTTCGCTATCTTTCTCAAACTCCTAAAATTTTCTTCAGATGAGCAATTCTGCCGCCTCCAGTTCCGTTTCGAGCAAAGGGAAAGCCGAACTTCCAGCCGTCGATCGCCAGTATGTGAAGTATTGTTAGTCTTTACCTCTGGAAAATATGGGCTAATTGACTCTTCACAGGGATGGGCATATCTGGGGTCGCGAAACCCGCGGAGTAGGGGAGCGGCCACCCCCCAACCCCCGGGGTAAAGCTGTCCACCCGATCGACAACCCTCCACCCCCACCACCGCCTCTCGTGCCTGCCGACCCCCCTAGCCAGTAGAAACGGAGGAGCATATTGAACACAATAATGGTTCCGTGGCTATGCAGGTGCCGTACGCGCGCGCATCTCAAGCACAAATAGTGCATGCGCCATCGGCTGTTTAGTTCTCTCAGCCAGCGGATATCGATGGAGGCATCCCTTTCTTGTAGCTTGACGGTTTGAGCCGCACGCCAACTGTTACATCCTCGAGAGTTACATAAAATACAGTCTTAATGTGTGACGGACACAGCGCATTCACTGGCAGATGCCTCCGGTAACCATTTAGCCCGGCAGCCGGGAGTCCTCCATAAGCGCTGCACTTCCCACCGCTGGCTTGCGCGGAATTTCAACGACCGCCGAACGCTACCCCCACCAGCCAGCACATAGCACCCTTCGCAACGTTAATATAATGTCGAATAGCACCGAACGACCGTCCAACCGAGTGGGAGGGGAATACGGCGAGCTAAGGGGAGCTAGCCTCGATGAAGCTCGCTTGACCGCCTTTCTCGAGTCTGCGGTCCCTGAGATCCAGGCTCCAGTCGCTGTGAAACAGTTCAAAGTAAGCCCGAGCCATCTTACTGATATTTAAATCTCACTATATTTTCTTAGTTTGGCCAAGTGAGTCCGAGCTTCCATTTTTTGGATTGCCTGTGCTCGGCGTCCTAACCGGAAAGTGAAGTCGAACCCAACGTACTTCCTTACAGACGCAAAGTAAGTGTTTGAAAAAAGTTGGTGAGAAAGGCTGAACCAATATCCTTGGCTAGGGGGTCTCGATTTGTTCTTCGAAAAAAGCCTGCAGGCAGCCTGCTGTCTCCAACCGCTCATGCGGTCGAACGCGAGTACAAAGTCCTGCACTCTATCAATGAACATAACCGGAAACCTGGCACACCACCTTCCTCAAGAGTACCGGTTCCTCGGGTTTTCGTGCTGTGCGAAGACAATTCGGTAATCGGTACACCATTCTACGTTATGGAGTACCTCGATGGTCGAATCTTTACAGACGTTCGAATGCCAGAAGCGAAGGCTGAAGAGCGAAAGTTGCTGTAGGTTTATTCCCCACTAACCCTTTGTTGCTTGGCTCATGGTCTCAATCTAGGTGGTTGGGTGCCATCGAAGCCTTGGCGAAGCTAGCCCGCCTCAGCCCGGACGAGCTAGGCCTGGGAGATTTCGCTTCAAGAAAGCCTTATTTCCCTCGACAAATCAAGTCTCTAACATCCGTATCCGCAGCTCAGTCCCAAGCGACAAATTCAGAGACTGGCAAAACTATAGGTTCGATCCCAGGATTTGAAGATCTCACAAAATTCTACCTCGAGAATTTGCCGGACGAAGCCAGGACTGGACCGAGAATTGTGCATGGCGATTATAAGATCGATAATCTAATATTTCACCCTACCGAACCTCGGGTCATAGGTATTCTAGATTGGGAGCTTTGCACGGTGCGTCAATGCGTTGCTGGTCTTCATTTCTCAGACCCCTCACTGACACGACATCCGTAAACAGCTCGGCTCACCTGTAAGTCCAATCGATTCGTTCGGATTTGCCACATGTCTAATTTGATTGGAAGCTGGCGGATCTGGGAAACTTGACCATGCCGTTCCACGTAGGTCCCACGTTACTGTTGCTGAACCGTCGGACTCATGTCGTGATAAGATCAAGCGTGCCCAACAGGCGAAGGTTCCGCTCTTGATCGGTTTCAAAAACGCTCCACAGGCAGAAATCCCTATTACCTTGGATGAACTGTATCGCGAATACTGCAAGTTGACAGGCTGGGTCTATCCACTAGTCGAGATGCCCTTTGTCTCTTCGTGGATGTTGCTTCGAGTGAGTACTCCCTAGTTCTGGATACGTTTCATGCGAATTTGGAATGGCTCATATATCGTCTGACAGCTCGCAATAATATCTCAGGGAATTGCTGCGCGTTATGTCCGCAAGCAGGCATCATCGGCGAACGCGGCAATCCAACTAGAATTATTCCCCGTTTTTGCCGAGCTCGCCAAAGACGTCCTCCTTAACGAAGGTTTCCACCTTGGCAACTCGCCTTTATCCAAATTGTAATATTTATGTATACACGATTATTACAGACAGAAAGTGTAAAGTATTGTCCGATCAATGTCCCTTTGTCCACGCACTTAGACTCATTGCTCGTTCCAAGAATCCGACGAGCGACCCTGTGCAACCCCAGCTAGGCAACGGCAGCTTCATAGCTTGGGGGCCTCTCACCATCCTGTCGTTCACTTCCTGAAACCAGGGAGGCATATTGTCGGCTTCGATCATCGAGACTGTCCAGACCTCGGGGCAGTGGTGAGTCAATCGGCGTATGTGGACGGCCGGATTGGGAACGTGCTGGGTGGCTGGACGGTGGTCGAATAGTCCCTCCTCCAATGAGTGGAGTCGCAAATTCGAGGTCGTTGTGGATATGATCAGTTGGTGTAGAGCGGGTTTCGCCTCGCTTAGAGTGGCACACGCAGGCAAATGAGTTTTGGTTCGCTTCTAACGGGAATAAGGAATATGTTGGCTGTGTTATATGAGTATGTAGAAGAGACGATTAGCCCTCTGGAAGCCTTCCAAGCTTGCCACACTCACGAGGGACATCCACTCTGGGTTACATCGGCACTGAGGCAGAACATGGATAGGATAAGGTGACAGCACCGCAGACTTGAGCTGACACCACTTACCGAAAGAAGCTGAATTGGCGCTTCGACAATAATGTCAAACTGTTTGCGCTAAATTTTCGAACTTGTTGGCCGGAGAGTGCAAATGGAATTCGGTTGATTCCGTGCTCACCTTCCCCTTTGCATCCAGTTCTGTATCGTCCCCCCTATCCACCCTCATAATAATCTTCACATGATGTGTGACGACGATCTTGGCTTTCGTGTACTTATTCGTAAAGTGCAGTCTCGTCGTGCAATCTGCACGGGTGCAAGTGGATAGTCGTGGTTAGGGCCCAGGGTGAACAAACTACACTTTGGCCTCGTGCTCGACAACCCCGTACGCACCTGGAACTTTCAGAGAGAAGCGGAAGGACCATGGTCCGGTGGGGTTCAAGATTTGGCCAGCGGCAGAGGACAGGTCATCTTCGTCAACATGACGCGCAAGCGGGCTGCGCAATGCGGCGTCCGTGGAGTCCGAAAATATTGGTAACAGAGGGGTGTATTTGTCAGGATCTTTGATGCTTAGTAGCTCCCAGCGGCGTGCAGGCTCATGCCGGGCAGTTTTGCCCTGGTGTGCATAGTAGTCGACTGCGCGAAGTGACGGGAAAGAAACGAGGGGATGTCAGCCGGAGGTCATCACCTTCGAATCAAAAGCGCGGAACGCACCCTTTTCTTCGAGTACAACGCTAAGCCGGTAAATGCAAATCTTCGATAAAGGCATGAGGGTCAATTGTAGAGGCATGGTGCCTCCCAGAGGGAAGCTCTTCCCAGAGAGCGAGATAAGGTACCGAAGGTTGTGGTCCCATTCTCTTTCAACGATAATGCTTTCGCTTTCTTCGAGATCATCCGCACCGGGACATGATATCACAGTAACTTCCGTATTTGCGACAAGTTTAGAAGTGAAGGTTCCGGCGCGGGTTGCCTGGGCCCGAATGCGATACATGACCGAGCCATAGTCGCATCGTATACTTGGAGGAGAGTTGGGTGGGATAACAAAAGACACAGGCCAGTTATACGTCCCTACAAATGGGGATGTCAGTATTCGTCCGAGACAATGAGAGGTAAAGTGGAAGGCCAGACCTTTCTTAAACTCTTTCCATTCTGCATCCTTTCTGTCTTCTTCAAGACCTAGTGCACTGCTAAGTTTGCCCACCACGGTCCGGTCGCGCCCCCGGCTGGATTCCCGCTTCCGAAATTCCGCCTGAGCACCTGATTCTCGCAAGGACGGAGGTCGGGAGGTGGAACTCCGATTTCCAGATGTGGTTTGGTCGTTCTGAACGGCAGGTCTGTGAATGGCCGGCTTGACGAGCTCTTTGACTTCGTGCCAAGCTGCGCCAAAGCTGAAACGCTTATTTCTCGATCTATCTCTTCGGCTAGCCGAAGTATCATCCAATCCCAGAGCGGAGGTTTTGGGTGTTCCGGATGGTGATGGGTCGGAGAAAACCGGCGTGGCAGAGGTAGGTCGACTCGAGCTTGCGGGACCCGCCGAGGCACGGGAGAATGATGGGCGTCTCTCGGGATTTGCTGGTGGACTCGGAGCGGCCTCTTCTAAGCGAGAAGAGGCAGTATCGTGCCGAGAAACTGTAGGTGACAGCGTCAAGGATTCCATATAGAGTGAGGGCCGTCGGAGGGACGGCGGGCGCGAGCGGGATGAAGTGGCTGGCCTTGATGACGGAGTGGTCCTAATGCCAGAAGGGGATCCTAATGGCGCGCTTGCTCAGTCCAAATCAGTCGGGAAGGCGTTAGCTCTGCGGGACTTACTTGTTCCTCGAACACCTGGCTCTTGGACATAACGATCGGTCGTATTTCTCAAGTCGTTCCTCAGGTCCTCCAGGGTCTGACTCGGACCCCCTTGTTCCTCCGGAAGATTTTGGAGACTCGCTTGAGGGCTATACATCGGAGAAGCGTTGTAATATGCCGGGAGCTCTGTGTTGGGGTACCGATGTCGTCCCCATTGATCAACGCTGACACCACGGCGAGCCTGAAGTCTGCTATCAGGAGACGGGGATCGAGAGATGCTGGTCTCTCTGGAGGCTTGCAGTCGGCGTCTACCCCGATTTTCCTCCTCGTCACTGTCGTCATCGCTATCAAAGGCTGACGAGACTCCCGGCCCCAATGACCTCGCGCGTCGATAGCCTGGTTCAGGTGAAGCCTCTCCTGCTTTGAAGATGACTGCGCTGGCAGAAAGGATGGTGTTCTCCTCTGAGATCTCGACTCGCCGTGGGCCTATGCCTACGTCATGACCACGGCAATCAGAACAGTTGCCATAAACGGATAAATCCGGAAAATCGAAATAGAAGCGAGGGGGTTTTTACGCACCTTCAGGCCATTCAGTGGCTACAGTTCCTGTTAGAAAGACTTCGATGATCTTGATTCGCGTCCGTTTAGGAACTTTGAGGGTCACCACTCCACGTATAATGGCTGGGGAGTCCTCGGTCGATACTTGTCTTCGACGTCCGGAAGCTGCGATGTCGCTAGAATGCCTCAGGAAGACGGCAGGCTCGGTCAGTCCGATGTGTAGAGACATGGTCTAGGGGCTGTGTAGGGTAGAGAGAAAAAAAGGCGAGAATTTTGGGTTTCGGTAAACGCTGAGCCTAAAAGGCCCGGTAATTGCGGCGTGACTAGAGCCACGTCCGGCTTCGGAACGTCAAAAATTCCGCAACGATACTCCTTAAGTCGCACGCCTCGCTACCTCTAAATGGGAAGCTAGTGGGGTATTGAGGATGGTCCGAGAGGATTAAGATGGGCAGCTGGTCTTAAGGGATTTGGGGAGATGGTTGGGGGATTTGTCAACGTTCGACGCAACGGCCGAATATGCCGAGACTCCAAACCTCAGTACCGCTCGAGACACCCCAACCTCCGCGCACGTTGCGATACGTAACTTTAGGCGAATCATGCGCCATAGACCTCTTGACCTGCGAAACGTCCACAAGGGGAAACGAACCCATCCGATGCCGTAAGCGGAGGCTAGAATTAACGCGGAGAGCGATCTCGGCAAAGAAATTATACAGCAGAGACAGTCATACTGCAACGATAGGCTGTAGATCGAGGTTGAATGAAATGGATAAGTTAAAGCCAGACTTTCTAATGAGGAGATTAAGTCGAACGTGACAGTGGCAGAGGGTAAGACGACCGAGCTAGTCCTCGCTGTTGGAAGGAGATGCCGTTAAGGTGTCAACGGTTACCAGAGATCTGGATAGAAAGGTCACTGGACTCACTGCGTCTCCCGGTGTAAGAAAAGCTCAATCGCCGCTGAGAATGCGGCGAACGCAACCCCACCTCCAACAGCGGCGGTCGGACCTGAATTCCGTGCCAGAATTGCTCCGGAAAGGAATCCCGCTGCTATTGGGTTATAAATGTCGTTCTT
Source organism: Tulasnella sp. UAMH 9824 (assembly GCA_019633595.1). Lineage (NCBI taxonomy): Eukaryota > Fungi > Basidiomycota > Agaricomycetes > Cantharellales > Tulasnellaceae > Tulasnella > Tulasnella sp. UAMH 9824. Next base: position 15,470 of record WSUI01000419.1, read on the forward strand.
CGCGCGATACTATACATAATAAGGAAAATGGAAAACACGATGGTACGTTCCATGTCAGCCGGTCTTTCCTTCCACGCTACTCTCATCCCGACGGGTACCCGACGTACCGACTCTATCACACACTCGGTCCCCGAGTATAGTGCGCCAACTTTCCCAAAGCTTCTCCCGGTCCTCCACATCTTTTGTCCCTGATCCCGAAACCATGCTTTTGTAGTCTGTTGCGTGTGTGTTCCATATGCTGCCTCGTAACTGAAGGTCGTTCCCATTAACGAAAATGCCGCTCCAACACCAGTCCCTACAAACCAAAAGGGCACATTCAGCTATTAAGAATTGAATTCATACTTCATAAACTCTCACCAACTACTCCAGCCATCACCGTCTTCGTTAAGCAACTTTCCATAGCGAACCCAAAATATTTCGAGATTTTCTTATTCGTATTATAATTTTGTCTTTCTTCATCCGTCCATTCTGGTGGCAGAGGTTCCCGACCTTCTGGAAATAGTGGAGGGAACAGTCCTGGTGGTGGTGACATGCCGCGGGTGCTGAGTGAGGAGGTGAGGAGGTGGTGACCTTAGTGCTCGAAAAGTTCGAGCGGACCCTGACACAGGCACATCACGTGATTTCTATTTGATTGCCAATTCGTCTTTATGTTTCCACCACCACCACAGCCATCATTCCCCGACGGCGACGCAGCCATTCGCTCGACCGATGACGATGCTGCGCATGCTCGCGTATCCGCAGTTCGAAAATGCTATCTCAAGGATCCTTATATCCAATACCTCGTCCCTCGTTCGCATCTGATTCCTTCTCGACCACCACTCATCAACGTTGGAACATACGTTCGTTCGGAAGCAATCGACAAGCTCATATTCAAGTGGTTAGAGCTGCTTGGAGAGTCATCCCAAGCTCAGATCGTCAGTCTCGGGGCCGGAAGTGATACCAGGTATTGGCGCCTGAACGCAAGTTGACTTGTCCTACACGTCAGAAGCTTGTTATAAGTCGATTAACCTAACCCTCGCCAATCCAGGATCTACCCGTCAAGACAAGGATTTCGAAGTATGCAGAGATAGACTTCGCCGAAATCATTTCGAAGAAGGCTCTGTCAATTCGGAAACACTCTGTGCTGAACCAGGCCGTAGGGCCTACCATTTCGATCGGTGAGTAAGTATATATGGTGATATGACTTTCGAAGACCAAGATGAGTTTTCTTTCGTCCTCGCTTCAGAAAAGGGAGGCACCGTGCTACGGTCGGAGGTGTTCAACATGTTTACCGCAGACCTTAGGGGCGAACCTTCAAAGGCCCTCCAGCCACTGGAAGCCCTCCTCTCAAGTGAACAACCCGTCCTCCTCCTATCAGAATGCGTGTTTCCCTACATGTCTCCGGAAACATGCAGAGCAATCTTACGATGGTTTTCTGAGCGGTTCGCTCGAGTTAGCATAATCTCCTATGATATGTTCGGTCTCGGAGACGCCTTCGGGAAGGTCATGAGGGAAAACTTGCAGGTTGATCAAAATACATGGCTTAGTGGCTTGAGCTGATCGACCTTTTATCTCAAGATTAGAAATATCGAACTTCCAGGTGCGGATGATGACCCAACGATGGCGAGCCTGAAGCGTCGATTGCACGACTCTGGTTTGCCAATCGCACACTCTATCACACTCAAAAATGCGCGGGCCGCATGCTTTTCGGAACTTGAGCTTCAGAGGTGTGTACTCCGCACGGATGCGGCTCTGCGCTCCTTGATACAAATGGCTGAACGGTTGTTCTATAGAATTTCAGAATTGGAGAAACTGGACGAACTGGAGGAGCTAGACCTTGTCTTGAGTCACTATGCCTTAACTTGGGGCTCCAACGATGAAAACGAAGCCACCGTGAAGTGGCAACTGACATGAAAGTGAAAGCCGGAAATGCCTGTGACACGTTGAATATTTGGGACAAGAGAATGTGTAGAAGATCTAAGGAGATTGCCTTGATATATGATAAAGGGCGGGGAGTCTGGGAAACCGGGTTAGGGTGGGACAAGTGATTTTGTTCCGCCGCGCGTCCCGGAAATTAGGGGCACGTGTTTCACGTGGCTGAAGCCGGAATACCACACAGTGACGCCGCACCGCCTCAAGAAGTCCGAGCCCCTTTCGAATTTATAGACCCAGTGCCCGAGACCGCTCAATCCACTTTCCTCCGGGATCTATCGGCTGTTGCAGTTCGCCCGATCCTGTACCATTCCTCTGAAGAAAAAGGCGCACAATTCAAACCCCCTAAATGGAAATGTTCTCTTTGGAACGCTGCCCCACACACCACGCACACTGCTAGGGGTTATCTCACTTAGAATATTCCTTTGGAACGAGTTTATCCGGGGCTGATGGCACATGGACAAGTTGGAAAATCGAATCTAGAATGCTTGCTCGCGTATAAGAAAAGGGTTATGCCAGCTGTCAGGCAAGATAGCATCTAGCACCCCGCCTCGATTTCTCGACACACTTTTATAAATCTCTCCCATCTGCCGTTTAATCCTGTTGTCCGCTCCGATGACCACCACCGCTCCTTTGACGGCGCCCCCAAAATATTACGGTGAGCACCACAAAGCCGGACAATTTGGTGAACAATGCACGTCACGTGACTCTGACCAAAGCTGTGGTTATCAGCGCTTGCGTTCTTCTACAAACCGATCCTTCCGTCAGCAAATAGACGCTATAACCGCGAACCTACAACGTGGGTGAATTCGTCGAGCGCGGAGAACACTTACCAAATTTACGTCATCAGCCCAAATCCCAAGTGCGCCCTTCTAAACATCCCAGCCAACACCAAGACCCGGTTTTTCACGGAGTAAGTCTTCCTTGACGTTTAGCTCTTTTGGACTTAGCTGAGTACGATTAAAGTGACCATCCTGCGGGCCCTTTATTTGATGGCTGGGATGAATACGTCCACCCCGAAGGAGACACTTACTATTACCAACCAGAAAGAGGGCTCCTGACGAGTTTAGATCCTCGAGATCCGCGAATAAACAACTGTCTCACGAAAGCCTTTGACGATATTCTGGCTCAGCTCCCAAGTCGGTTTGATATGGAGATCTTCTTGGATCTAGACTTCTCAGATCCATCTCAACCGGCGAGCGTCACGGTCTTTTACTACATGGTTGACCACCGGAACCGGCAAATATTCTGGGCCTCCGATGTCGACTTTAATGCGATTGGAATTTTGCCGTGCCAATCGAAAGGTCACCTCAGTACGTCTTAGATCTATCCTCTCTGGAGGATAGCTCGGGACTGAGATTGCCATCCTTGCTTTTCTTCGTAGAATCTCTTCTGACACCCGAGTACTGGGTCCACGTGGACTACTTCCCCGTTCACGTGAACTTCGACAAGAATTTGAGTGATGCCGAAGCTGAACTCATGGCCATTTTGGGACATGGCGCAGTTGGTTAGCGTCACTCTGACACATCGTCCTTGTGCCTACCTGACACAACTCCGGCTGCATAGATGATAAAACGGCTCCGGGATCCACCTGCCCGTGGGGCGCTGCTGAATGCATTCAGTACCTCGCTGTCCTCAGAGACTTCCGAAGTGAGCAGCTTTCTAAGCCAATGTGCTCGTTCATAGTGCTGATTGTGCGTAGCATTCGACGACAAGACATCTTATCGCGTCGCGACTATTGGTGAGTCTCAGACTGAAGCGCGCTAAGTCAAGCGCTTACGCTCGTGTTTTCCTTCAGCACGCCTGTGGAGCGCAGTTGGTAAATCTTACTCGTTTACGATCAACTTTTCAGCTCTCCTGACCGCACTTTGGCAGGCCGTGCGCGTCACATCAACTCCTATGGGTTACCTAACGCTCGTTTGGACCGGCTCCAGGGATTCGTGGATTACACTCCCGTCCAACGTAGCCTCAGCATGACGCTCTGCGACTCGGCGACATTCGGCATTTCCATCGGCATACTCCAACGGATGTCCACACTCTTTAACGGGCGCGTAGTTTACCACAGGCATTGGGATATCTTCTTCCATGATTTGCGAAGCACCTGGGTGAAGACGGGCAGTATCGTAAGTGCCATTGTGTCCTGAAACTCGGGCGCAGCGAGTTGACGAGTCGCTCTTCTTCTTAACTCAGGGCGGTCTTATCTTACTGTGAGTCGCTACCATGATATTGGGTCGAATCGGATCTAATCTATATCCCTCTTTTAGATGTGACATGGTTCTAATAACTAGCGAGCTCAACAACGCTGCCACGATAGCATCCGCGTCTCTGAGTGGTGCATCTATGTTCATCGCATTATACCTCCATCAAAAGCACCCACAATGGAAGCTAGCCACAGGCCCAGATATAGTAAGACTTAACGCTCTACGACCAAGTGATTAGTATTAACGAATTTTACAGAGTCAATATGTGATGTCTGTTGAAGACTATTATCAAGGCCTGCGTCCTCTTTCCATCATCCTTGCGCTTCCTCAGACCGTCTCCATATATTCAGCTCTGTTTTTTCATATTGGCCTCCTGCTGGTCGTGACCGATCGCATAAGACAGGCTCAGGAGGCGGTGTGGACGCTGGCCGCGATGTCAATAGGGTTTGCTCCTTTGGTCGCCAGCATCCTCTTCTTTGCTCCTCCAAAACCAGAGCCACAGCCTGGGGGCTCCGGATCCTGGAGTATTCTGAGGAAGTGGAAGGACAGGGGGGGCCGAGGGAGGAATGTGTGAATCCACCCCGGCCATACACACACATCAAGCACAAAAAAAAGCAGTCACTCCACTCATGCTTTCAGCACTTGGGACTACTCTGTATCTACGCTATGCCGCTTATTCCGGGTTCTCAGGGTGCCGCCTACGTTCGACATGCGTCTGTATATCTGTCCAGCCCGCCGCCACCCTCAGGTTCTAATGTATATCGTTGTATTTCTAGAGATGAATATATATGGTACACCGGTAATATGTCGCGCATCACTCCTTCTCGAATGGTAAGGTAGGTAATCTAGAGCCCCTTAAAAAAGAACGGGGGATCCTCCGTCACAGGGGTCTGTACAGCGCTAGGTGCCGGCGCTTCGTGGACAGTGTCCAGTCGAGGGCGCTCAGCTGGTAGTGGTGCTTGGGGTTTTGTGGATTCGGGTTCCTCTTCCGGTGACCTGGCCATGAGATGTTGAGCAAGTTGAGCTGACGTCATTGGCCCATTGACTGTTCCGTTCTGATAGTCTTGCCTCCCCAGGATAGCCTTCTCGTCCAAAGCGGTATGATGTCCCACTCCCTTGAGCTCTCCATTTCGGCCACGACGATCGACGGTGTCTGAACGAGGGAAGGTCTCGTTTTGTTCGTAGCTATCCGGGAAGTCGTAGCCCTTGAGGACGACGGCTCGATCAATCGCAACTGGAAGACCACGATGACGGCCTCGAATCATGACGGCAATGATGATCAGCTTCGAAAGTGTGGTGAGAGCGCCCGAGAAAGAGTAGTTTTTCTGCCAAAGATACAAGGTGAATGTCTGGCTCTGACCAAGCCTGGACGAGTGAACTCACATCTGGTATGCCCAAACTCAGTCCGACGGTTCCATAGGCTGAAACTAGCTCAAAAACTTCAAGGGAATGTGGTCAGAAACCAATGAATCGGTCAAAAATCGATCCAACTCACGGACGGAGAAAATATTGAACCAGCCCTGGTTGTCGGGATTGACTAGCTTGCCACGCTGTTAGGAAACAGTGAACATCCTTACGATATCGCAAGTTCAGGAGTATTCCACAAACCTCAATGATGCACTGGAGGAGTAGAGGTTATGGTTATTAAGGGCCGAAGAACACCATAACAACAGGAAACGTACCACCAGCCAAAGAGCAAGACCAAGCCACCAAATATCTGATCAACCCACCCACAAGAATTTAGTTAGCCAGGATAAGGGAGAAATAATTGACTCGCTCACCAAAGGACAACTGCCGCCGAGCATGCATCGCAAGGTAACGGCCCCAGAGCTTTCCCCGACTTTCCCTCAACTCCGGTTCGAAGTCCTCTTCATCCTTAGCTTCTGTCTCAAAGATCCCCAGGGACTGCTCTTCATACACATTCGTGCTTCGCACAGACAATGCAACAGGGTACACCGCGACATACCTGTGCGTAAAGGGAAAGAATATTAGCACCCACAAATATTCGGTTGGTGTGGGTATACTCACATCATTGTGACGTATAGAACTCTGAAATAAACGAAGGCTCTCAACAACTATTGGAAAATGGTGGAAAAAGAAGGCGACATACTTCACGGCTGGAGCCAAAGCATTCAATGAAATGGAGGCGAACCCTGCTGCACGAACCTGCAGATCATGCCGGCGAAATCAGTCAATGACCCGAATCAAGCACCAGAGTGGATATAGCACATACCGCTGCAGCTTGAAGCAATCCGAGCACAATCCTGGTCCCAACGGGAATTTGCATGATCTCGGGAGTCCCAATGTCCAACACCAAGAAAGAGATCCAATCGGTCAAGACCATGCCCACTAAAACAGTGAGCAAGAACCAAGTTTGATGGGATGGGAACAAGTAGATGTAACACCGCCGGGGATGGTCAAGGAGGAAGTGTAATGTCTCGTTGGTCTGGGAATTCTTGGGCACGATCTTGGTGAGGATCCAGATGAAGAATCGGAGGAAGACAGGCTGCCGGGTTGATCCAGGACAGTCAGTCATTGAGTGCAGGCCGAAGAAGCGCTCGAAGATCAAGACTCACGAATCCAGTATTCCCTGCGATGATGACAACGAACATGGGGATGATCATGGCGTATGCCGAACGGAACGGAACCATTGACGTATCGCAGAGCGATGTACCGGTGTTAGTATAAGCTGAGACGGCCTGGAACAGAGCAAACCTAGATGAAAGAGTTAGCCGGTGGGCGCGGTAGAAGGTATGGAAAGGTAGATGAGAAGGACTAACCATGGTGGAGCCACATACTTGGCCTGATCTTCGAACACGCCGTGCCACTTTGGTTGCGAGATATAGGGTGCAATGATCACGAAAACAATGATAGGCATGCAAACATGGTACTGGAAGTCAAGAGACAAACACATCATAAGCATCGACTCCCCATGGAAGAGGGGGGACCATTCGGAATCAGGAAAGAGAAAGCCATCACTCACAATGCCAACCAACCACATCAAAATGGTAAGCGCGCGGTATTCCACTCCGCCCAGTTCCTCCAATTTCTCTTGCGTCAAATCGTGAAAGACTGAGTTCCTTCCAACAACTGTATCGAATCTCAAATAGGGAACAGTCCTTGGCCCCGGCCCACCGATGCTTCCTTGAGTAGTAGCATTCATGTTCGAAACCAGAGTTTCCGTTCTTGGGATTGTGATCCTTTGCTCTATAGAAGGGAACAACTTGCGGACGATCCTGCCAATCAAATCGAATGGACCGGGGAAACCACCGAATCCTCTATCTCGAGCTCGCATTGGCGTTGGGTCCAGAGCCATGGTACCTCTAGTGCGAGAGCTTAGTATCGTGTTGGTGCGCGCCATGTCTACTCCACCACGGAAGGTTGCAGCTCCTAATGAAAAGAAAAGTCCAAAGATGGAAAGGCAGGTAAATGAAAAAGGACCGGTTAATATTACGGTTTTCTCATTCAATAAACCGAAAATGAAAAATGAAACACGCACTTGCAATATCAGGCCTAGACTGCGAGCGCCTCATGTGGGTAGGACTGCTCTCCACCCCCAAATTCGTATTGCCCTGCTGCTGTTGGGTTCCCGTTCCCGCAACGCCGGACGCCATTGCCGAGGGTGGGACGTTCTGACCCAAGAACGATCCCTTCCTAGCATGATGCGTCGTTTTCGGAGGGCTGGCAAATTCGACGGTAGTGGTCCTGGGGAAGTATCCCGTGGTGCTGGTGGGAGGGTGCGAAATCTGCGATAAAGTTGCTCGATCGAGGTTGTCGGAGGCTCCACCATCTGTGTCGATCGTTGGATGGGATTGAAGGTCAATAGCCGGTTGTAATACGGATTCGGCCTGTGGAGCTGATGTTGTCGCTGTCGCTGTCGCTATTACTGGCTTAACCGAGGGTTGCGACGGAGGGTGTAGGAGCGGAGGCGGAGATCCCATAGCTTGGCTGCGGCTATTGCTACGATCGCGTGACGAAGAGGCGTGGCCGGAGGAGATCCATCCAGAAGGATTGACCAACTGAGGTGCGTTATCCATGCGCCTGATCATGTGTGCGGATACTTTTGCCCCGTCTCCATGCTTGTCGTGCTTTTTTGACTTGCTGGGTTCTTCAGAGTCGCTCTCGGAACCAGCTCCCGACCCGCCAGCTGAGGAAGTGCCTCGACTTGAACTAGACTGTGGCGAACGTTTCTTCTTCGTACCCCGCTTGAAAAGCTTAGTTAAATGGTACTTCCAAGGACCTTCCGCGCGAGCTTCCACCTCCTCTTCCAGCTCAGGAGGGATCGGCATTCCATCCTTAGCCGCGCGCTCTCGCATACGGTGGATGATGACATCCCCGAATTTTCGACGGAAGTATGACCTAAATTTAGCGAAAGAGAGTTCAGTGGATTAGAATTGCGCGATTTTGAGTGGGAAGGCCATGCCAGGGGGAGTGGGGGGAGGGGGGTACGTGAACATGGGGGTTCTCGTGTGAAGACACGGTCCACAGGCCTTCGGGAGGAAATTTCCCGAGTCGGGCATCACCGGCCAGCTTTGTGGGCGGACGATGTCGAACGGTGCGGCGACCACACAGGAAAAAAAGTGGTCTGCGCCGTCGAACGACGGTCTGACGATGCCAAGGCCCGCTATCTACTTGGCAATCGAGGTGGAACACTTCGATTGAGACGCCCAACCGCAGCCTCCGCCACCCCCACATCGTCCGCGGAGTGAAACCAACTCCCCAGATAGGATTGGTCGTACAGGGACATCTAAACAGCAACGGCCAAAAACTCACCTGCGGACGTAGACGATGACCCAGGAGACAGTGACCTAAGACGATTTTTTGACGCCAGAAATAGTCTTTGGTTAGGACCCTGATCACGCCCCTCACAAGCCAAAGCGAGATTTTGCATTAGCTTGTTGATGTTGAAATACGTACCGGATGACCCATTATCATGAGCATAAACAGGATGACTTGCTGCCATGTTGTGAGAGGGCTGAGATCTATAGTACTATCGAACAAAGGAAGCTTGTGAGCGAGCGCCGACGATGGTGGCGTCAGATAGAGAGGCGCAACTCACGCCAGGCCGGTGACGGTGATGCTGCTGACGACGATGAACAAAGAGTCGATAAAACTTATTGGATCTGTTTTCCTGTTCGATGATCCCCAGAAGATGAGGGCGAAGATGAGGGGGACGAAAGTGAAGAAGAGGAGATGTATCCGGTAAAAGTTGAGGTTTTCCTTGAGCCAGGCGATGGGACCTCGGGAGGCGTTCTCTGGGTAGATCTCGTCGTCGTCTTCTGTCATGGACATGATCCTTGGCGAGGGAGTGGGGGAAGATGATTGTGAACGGGACTGCCTTGCCCAGAGGGGCAGGTGTAATATGAGGGCCTGTAACTGGTGACGGGGTTAACCATGGCTTCGCCTCAGTCTGGTCCGAGCACCAACATTTCCGGTCTCTCTCCGACACACGTTCAACCACGCCAAACATTCCCACGTCGATCCCGCTAAGCCGGGCTTTGCCGCCCCCTCTTCCCCGCACACGATCCCAGGTCAATGGCAGCCTCATTGCACGGAAGCACTCAGAAGCTATCTCTGCGCAGACAAGATTATCTAAAAAAATAACCCCTCCATTCCAGGCCAAGTCCTGATGAGAATGGGACGAGAGCCCGATGCGGTAATTTCGAGGTACACCAGTGAGATCGAATATGACGTGGAACGCGCCCCACCTCCGATTCGCGCGTCGTCATTTCTCATGCCACGATACCCGTGAAAGAAAGGTCTCGGAACCGTTGCTGAGAGTTCGGCTAGAGACTGGGTCAGCGTTGGTTACAAATCAGAGCGCTTTGCAGAGTGCCTGTCCACGGGCATTACCGGTAATTCCCTTGCCGTACCCACGCGCAACCTCCTTGATTGCAACATGTCCGAGATTGAAACATAGGCTAATCTTACCGCCAAGGTAGGCGAGATTACATTTTTGGCCCTCAATGAGTCTAGGTGTCCGTACCAGCACACGTTTGGTAACAACGAGAAAGAGCAGACTGCTTCAAAGCTCTAATTGGGAAATTTCGCATCATTAGACTTGACTGACGATATCATGCGAGAGAACGTGGCGACCCTAGAGGACGTAGACATTCCCAGTCATCGAAGCGACCAAGTCCCAGCACAATGGAGTGCAGCAACGCCGGATCCCCGAGTTGGGCCTCAGGCATGCTCCTTCAAGGCCTTCTTCACGCATCGCTCGTCTGCCATCCTGTATCGTCATCACAGGAAGGACATCTAGAACTACTGCGTCGAGTTGATGTAAACCTAGATAGGGCTTTAAAGCCCCCTCCTCGAGATACTCGCCTGTATCTGCTCATCGTTCATCCCCAAAATAATCATCAATGGCGAGGCAATCAGTTCCCAGTGGAGTCGTGCGACGATCTCTGGGGTACCAAGCGCCTCTCGGCAACTTGGCGGGGGGTGTTCATCGGGCCCATTCAGACGTCAGGATTGCAACGGCATAAACAGTCGGGCTGCTTATAAGGGCAAGGCAACGGAATTCTACACAACACCGACAGGAGATGTTATATTTCCCAAATAAAAGCATACACGAGAGGCTCATACGCAATGCAACAAGAGTATACGAACAGAGAGGTGTGGTAGTCAAAAGAGATCTTGGGGAGGTGGAGAGAGAGTGATTTAGTGAGATGATGCAAAGCGATGGGCACGACAAGAGATAAGAGAAAAAAAAGAAAGGAAAAATATAGCAGCAATAGACACAAGATAATTGTGTGCGATGCGTGAGAGTGAGACAAGGAAACATATACCTAGATGGAGATGAGACGAGGAGAGGAAAAAAAAAACAAAACATGGCAGTTACGAGGGAATGTCTAAAGTGCAGCAGAAGGCGAGCGAGGGATGCGGACGATATCGAGAGACAATATATGAAAGTGAATAAAAACTGCCCCGCAAGCGAACGAAGAAGTGGCAAACAAGAATGTCCAAGGGTATGACCAGAAGGAAGAACGAAGAGGCGGAAGAGCGAGGGGGAATCGACGACACCGAACAACTCGAACGAAGGACTAAGCCTGAGTGGTGTATGCCTTGAGCAACTTGTCCTTGGGCTTGACCACAGGATCTCCATCCACGAAGATCTTGTCGCCGAGGGACTCGACGGTCTCCAGTGGCAACCTGGCTCCTCGGAGCAGCCTAGCCATGAACGAGTACGCCTGAGGCACATCGATCACCATATCGTCCAAGAACTCGATGATTCCAGCAAGGCCATCCTCGAATGCCGAAGGAGGACAGCCCTTGCTCGCAGCTCGGTCGAACAACTCGGCAACCAGCTTGACGTCGGACTCCTTCAGCTCCAAAGCCTTGGAGGCAAGCTTATCGACCAGCTTGCTCTTGTGCTCGTCCGGCAGTTCGGCGAAACTCTTCTCTCCCTCGCTGACGTCCCGAATGTTGAAGAACTCCTTGACGTCTTCCTCGACCTTGGCCTTGGCTTCCTGTTCTGTATACGACTTGGTGGGGCCACCGGCAGCCTGCTCCTCGTCGCTCTCCGGCTTGTCGTCGTCTCCGGCGCTGTCTTCGTTCGTGTTGGCAGAAGAGACGGTGCGAGGCAAGAGGTTAAGCTTCCTGCGAAGCGGTGTGTCGGGTGCCTGCTGAGGAGCTTGATCAACGCTAGGCTTGCGAGTCGTTCCACGTCCGCTCGGAGTCCTCTTCGGCATCGTGTCGGCATCGGCACCACCAGCTCCAAGAAGGGAGTACATGTTGCCTCCAGAGGCCGCGCGGGAGAGCGAACCACTGGACCCGGGGGGAGGAGTATCGCGGCCTCGGTCGGCCTTCTTGAATGCGCTGGACGGACCCATGGTCTTGAGAGGACCTGTGCTGGCGGTGAACTTGCCAAAGTTGCTGAGGTCGCCGGCCTTGGCGGGAGCTCGAACGGGGGTAGGGCCAGCGACGTTCCATCCATCGGGACCTTGTTCGGGTTGACCACGACCGCCGCGTTGCGATCCGCCTCGAGTCATCGGGACGATCTTGGACGCCTGTTGCGCTGCTGCCGCCTTCTCCTTTGCATCCTATGTACGAAGTCCAGCGTCAGCGATATGTTGTGACGGCGGTTGAGCTTCATACGTACCTGCTCGCGAACTTGTGCAATCGTAGAAGGACCTGCGGTCGCATTCCTCGGTCTCCAATTGCGCTGCCTAAGCTCGATAACATCCTACACATGGCAACCATCAATCGTCAGCCACGCCCACGAACACCACTCACTGCCTCCCACTCACCAAAAGCATATACCGAATCCTCGACGCGACGTTCGGGTTATCCGCCAACATCTGCATCCTGCCGAAGTAGATGTCCATATGTCCCTTGGCCTTGGGCGTATCGAGCGCTTGACCGACGGTCGTCAACAGCTTGCACAAGCTCTCGATCTCCTCTTCCTCGGGGTTCTCGATCTTGGACAGGAGCTTCTTGATGCACTCGTGCATGATACGCTCCGTAAGCATCTGCAGCTTGAACAGCTCGCCGATGAAGCGGACGAGACCGAGACCTTGACGCTTGGCCTTGAGGAGGGCGTAGTATTCGTCCGAGTACAAGACGGGCTCGCCGTTCTCGCCGTTCGCCTTGGAAGCATCTTCAGCAGCCTTGTCGTCCGCGGCTTTGAGAGCAGCGGCAGCCTGAGCCGATTCCTTCTGAGACCAACCACGCTCGAAGTCCTCCTGACACCTGTTGAGCAGGTACTTGCGGAACAAGTTACCTCCAACGATCGGCTCGCCAGCGCTGTTGCGGATATTGTCGTCCTGGACGTTCTGGCTGATCTGCTCCATCATCTTCCTGCACA
>WSUI01000042.1:0-33851 GCA_019633595.1 Tulasnella sp. UAMH 9824
CTAACTTATCGACTCGACGTATGCATAATTGTAGGATACCGTTGTTTCACGTTCATTTGGGCTGGCACATCCACGCTACGTGGATGCATTGCCTTGCGTTTTCTCACTTTCCTTTTTCGACCCGGGTTTCTTTTCTACTTCCATTTCTTATCACGTTTCAAAGATCTTATAGTGAGCAATATAACAATCGGAAACGCTCTCCTTTTCATCTCGCCACAAGTGAATACCCAGGAAATAAGCTCGCTACCAGCTGCGGCGGAACTCTTCACGTCTTCGCTTCCAAGACATTGAATGAGCTGCTCACTAACAAAACCTTTTATGACATACTATCGTCGTCTCATTCGTACGCCATTCATTTCTTGTTACAAATTGATCTTCTCGATTCGCATAAACAACCTAAGGGTACAAAACACAACACGAACACGGTCTTCCTCCTCAAGCCTCGGCCGAACCTCCAACAGGAGCTGATCTTCGTTCTCGCTCCTTCTGCCCCTTGAAATACCCTATCACTCTTCCGAGAACGGGATAAGCCAAACCTCCCAGCTGTTGAACGTGTGCCAGGTCCAGTCCATCGCCCTCTCCGTCCTCCGATCCACCACCAGCATTCAATCGCTCAAAAACCCTCTCGGCTCCCCAGCCCACACTGAGAACTCCGACGAGGAAGGCAAGAGAAGCGTAGTCACCAGCCCACCCATATAGGGTCTTGGCGCTTTCTTCGTCTTTTCCTCCATTGTACGGGACTCCAAACGTGGCGACCCAGCTTCTGCCAACATTTCCAACCTCCTCGATCAGCAACCCTCTGTTCCCTCTCCCGTACCCGTAGACCCCGTTTACCGCTCCACTTCCACCGTCACACCAGAGGACACTGGCACCTAGCTCATCACCACGTGCAGCAGCAAGAGAAGCCATTGCGAGTCCGATTGCCGGATGCCAGGTACGCGCTGGGGCCAGGATGAGATCCGGGTGGTGAGGGAGCGACGGAATTGGCTGCGTAAAGTCAAGGCATATAGAGGTTGTTACGGAAAGTGGGCGGGGGAAGGTCCTTTTCTCTGGCTTTGGCAAGGTAGGTGGTGCGGGGATTTGAATTGTGGAAATGGGTGGGTCGTTAGTCGAACCGGTATGAGAATAAGACTCGGCAACTGTATGGTGCGACAAGAGGGTATTGTTAGCGAACAAGAAGTGCGTAGATAGGATCAAGTGATGGACAAACTCACTGGGAACCAAATTGCGTTTAAAGTATTCAAATACGACAGGTTGCTTCGGGTCTGGTGAAATCAGAGCCATGCCATTTCTGAGGAGTTTGACTCGATGTCCTCCTTCATGCTTGTCATCTCCTTCCAATCCGTTATTCGCCGGTTCCTCGAATGACATGCCGATCCAGACTTTATTCCCTCGAGTGGTGTTTCGCACCAGCTCTATTGCCTGTTTCCGTTCAGTGGACGTGCGGAACGACACGGCGCTCTCGGGCCAAAGCACGATCTTGGCTCGAGGTGCTACGGCTCTTGTTTCAGCAACGAAGAGTTCCAGAGGTGTTTTGGGGGAGTCAGGTGAGCGGTGAGGCGGTAGGACACAAGCTACGCTGAGCGGTGTAGTGGACTCGGAGTAAACAGGGAGCGGGAGAGGAGAGATGTGGTATGAAGGAACACTGAGAAGGAAGAGGATGGTGGCGAAGATGATGATGGAGTTGGATCGAGGCTTGCGCGTGGCCGGTTGTTGCTGACTGCCATTTTGAACCGTGCCGTACTCTCCTGCTCCGTTGCGCGGGTGGTCAATGAGCCTTTCTTGCTCACTGCGAGCGTGTCCGTTACGAGGAAGCTCCTCTGCATCTTCTTCTGCAGACCCCTGAATCCACAGGCCCGCCAGACCCGCAATCACCTCGGCCCATCCGGCGACAACAAAGTCGATCCCGGCAAACCCGGTATACTCTCGGAGCCAGCGGTATCCTTCGTCTCCGGTCAGCGGCGTCCATGATCCGATCCGACCGACGGGACTGCTGCTTGTAACGAAAATCCATGATATGGCCCATACAGCAGGGAAGGCGGCGGTCTTGAGCCATGGGGACAGTATGGCCGATGCCCGTCGAGTGATTGTATACCGTATGGCGAGCGGGATACAGGCGACCGCGGAAAAGAAGGCTCCTCGGACGAGGGAGATGACGAGTGAGGATGCTGGAGATGACAGTGCCGTGGTTGACGCAGATAGATTTGCGAGAGTGGTTCCGATGGCGAGGTTCAAAATGAGCAAGATGATTTGGCGGAGGTCGCGATTGAGAATGGTTGTTGTTTGAAGAATAAGGACTGCCAACAGTAACGAAACAGACGCCACGCTTGGTGTTGAAGACAGCGCCACCCAAGATAAAGGCAGCGCGAGCGCATTGTAGCTGAGGTATGGGTGCGCGGTAATGAACCGCTGGAGCGTCATCTTGCTGGGGGTGGTTTGAGGTGGTGGACGTCTGAAGGAACGTTCGACGCGGATGCGGTTTTTCAACAATCCATTGCAACAGGGGTTCACGTTGTGAAGAGAGGACCAATGACTACCATAAACAGCAGGTGAAGAAGGAGGACTTTATGTAATCGTCCATATATGGTACAACACCCACGCCACCGCGGTTCGCATTGCGTGCTCACGCTGTGCTGCCCGCAGGAGGGAGGCTCGATTTGACTCTCTGGATGATCTCCAAGTCCTCGCTTCCTCTTTTATACCCATCCCTCGCTTCTCCGACAAGGTTAAACACTTCCTTCAGTTCCATCGGCAATGCTGTGATCTCTCCGACCGGTTTCTCTAGCTCCTCGTGCATCCCATCGAACCCGTACACCGAGACCTCCTTGAGATCATCTCCTTCCGAGGCCGTGGCCACTCTAATCCAATCGATCGGGAAACTGGTCCTCTCGTGCTTGATCCTCCATTGGTTCCTAAACTCGCCCGTCTGTGGTGTGTCGGTCACCGCACGCTTCGCCACATCCACCAGCCCCTGCCAATCCTCCTTTGAGAGCGTCGATACGATCCCACGAGCGTCCACGACCACGTTCGGAGCGAACAGCGCAGCGGTGAAACCTTCCGACTGCACGGGGGTGCTCCGGAATTGAACGAACGCCAAATCCTTCCTCTTCGGGTGGAAACTCGCTGTTCCTCCCGGGTACGGTTGCAACCGGTCGTGCCATCCTGCGATGGCGTAAGAGACGGATGCTGCCTGAGCGGCGGTTTGCTGTTGCATGTGCGGTGATGGTCGGAACGGGTAACGGAAGTAGAAGAGCAACGAGGTGACGACCACCAGAGATATCAGACAAAGGCGTGAGGTAGCCACTATGATATACCGGAGGCGAGATTGGTGCTTTTCGACGAGGTCCCCTAGTGAAGAGTGAGAGGAGGGGTAAGGGGGCTTGTATCGAGGTTTTTGAGCTTCAGCGTCGAATGCCGGCGGTTTTAGTTTGCTCATGGTCGCTTGATGGTAGAGGTGCGTGTTCAACGTTGGCCGGTTAACCGAATGACGAGGTAGTCCACCTGTTGGCGCTGCGCAGCGCAGGGTCGTTGCTCGTGGTCGCACGTCGTAGAGCACAGTGAGAATCGGGAGAAGTAAACGTAGCACATTGACATCCGAAGTTGAGGCATGCGGTCGGGAAAAGGGGGACCGAAACGGGGATTTTCTCCGGTGCTTGGTCCGGTTTGTTCAGAGGCGCGTTCTCACCCCAACTTGACGTGTGGGCAAATTCGGCACCACTCAGAGGCCAAGTTCTTCCCCCGTTGTAGCCCCTTTGAATCGACGAGTACGCGGAATCCACGCCTGATTCTCGTTGCGAGGCTGTTCTGCTTTGAATGGTACGATCAGCTCGGCCCTCGATACCGCGTCGCTTGTTCTCCGAACGGCTCCGTTACGAGGTGGAACGTTCCTCCGAGCAAGAGGAGATCCATTTGTCTTTAGCGAAAGATACAGAAAGATGTCCGAGATTAATCGACAGCTCAGCGACACCGCAGAGACCCTTCCATGCATTTGAGGGGTTTGCCGAGTCGGCCCACGGCGACCAGGGATCCCAGAAAAGAAATGCCCTCGGAGGACGACGACTGGTAAGACGGTTCCTGTGCTGCGACTTGGTCGCGGAATTGCCAATCACCCCTGTATATATAGACACATTCGTGGGTCGAATGTACTTCAGTTATCCGAGTCTCTGCAGCCGACCGGGATTCGACGCTCCCCGCTTCTGGTGGATCACCTGAAAGTCTAATCCCCGGAATTCGCCGAACGCGCCTTGCCCCTCGATAACCCACCGCTTGGTGTCCAATGCTGATTCGCTCCAAGCGAGACTTGCTGTCCAGATAGCGACTTGCGCACGGATCACATGTCGTCTGCCATCTGCAAGTGGCGCGGGGGAGGTGATCTCATCGGCAGTCCAAAGCGTCCCAAGCGGAAATCTCATGTAACCGCCCCCCCCCTCGGCGACCGAATTGACCCTCTCGGCCGCGCAGTGCCACACCATCACAGCCATTCTCCTCTGGCCTATAAACTGGTCTTCGAACCTCCAACTTTTAGGAGTCAAACACACCTCACATCGTCTACTCACTACATCCTCGAGATTCAACCCATCACCACCACTGCTGCCGCTCAGCAAACCATGGCTTCCGCTACTCAATTCGACTTTTACTCTCCCCCTCGCCGAATGACTTCGTCGCTCGTGCTTCTTCCTGGAGACGACCCGGCGAAACCTTTCGTCGACATGATCGCTCCAGCCCTCGACAAGCTCGAAACGACCAAACCCACCTTACCCTCCTTAACGGAATCGGACTGCACGCTGGATGGAGCCCGAGAGTCGTTAGTCCCCAACTTGGAGGACTGGGTCAAATGGACGGGCCAACTCGAAGAGTGAGTACCCTTTGCTGCCAAGGCGCGCCACCGAGCCGCCAGCTCACTTGTTCCTTTTACTAGATTCGTCTGGGACTTTGGTGAACAGCTCTTAGGGCCAGATTACTGGATCCCAACCACAGACGCCGTTCAAGACCTGAAGCGGGATATTCGAAGGTGCGCGAGTATGGCTCTCCACGCGAACTCTTCCCAGTCTAATCGTTTCCACTTCCTCAGTTTATGCGACGGAATCAAAAACAAGAACATCGAATACCTCCGCACCCATGACTTCATCGCTCCATCGTCGGACCCTCCGACGCTCCAAGCCGAGTCCATCACCAAGCTCCTCGACACCGAGGACGTCCGTACGCTCATGGACTGGTCCAGGGTCCGTACGAACGAAGTCAAGGCCGCGACGGCCATCGTGCCTCTGGCCATTCCCATAAGCGACTCGCCAGAGCCGACTTCGGCAATCATGAGCTCTGCAACAGTCCCTACTGAACGTTGGAGACCATACGCGTGAACGACAGAACCCAATGAACGTAGATATGCGACACGAATGATTTTCCCGGTATCTGTACTTGTACTTCTAAATACCGTTTGTGGCCTCGGGTTTCTCGCCTAATAACGGAAAGCACGAATTTGTAATGAATCTTTCACCAGAAGGTGGTGCAAAGAGAAGGGTAATGTTATAACTTAAACTATAGGTACAGGTTAAAAAGCGGCTTTCTAACGGTCAAAGCATGGTGCCTCAAAGTGTTTCGATCAAAGTGCGGCACCACGGGTTGGACTCTAGCTTCGATCGATGCTCCTCGAAGCACTGCTTCAACACCTCCAACTGCTGCTCCACCGACATCTCCGGAGCGTCCGACGAGGCCATCGCCACGTCGCCGTCGCCTTCCACAGCCGCCAAGCCGCTGGTCCGCGAAACCCAGTCCCTCAAAACTTCCTGCACGATCTGAGTGCCCTCGTCGGTCTCGGCCTTTGAGTGTTTGGCTGCCGGCTGGTCCGACTCTATCGTCGACGAAACAAAACGCATTAGAACTCGGCATTATCAGCGAGGCTTTTTCCGGTCGACCGTACCTCCAAAGTCCTCCAATTCATCCGCTTTCCGTTTGGCCAGCTACGACGTCCAGGAGCAGTCAGTGGCTAGTTTTCCTAGCTCCATTGCCTGCTACCAACCTTGATCACCGTCTCCGGGAAATTGGCCAGTTCTGCTACGTGAATACCGAAACTCTGATCGCAAATACCTATGAAGAGTTATAGGGAATGAGGGCGTGGCTCTATCGTGAAATACGAGAGCGACCTCACCTGGTTCGACCTTGTATAGCAACGTAATATCCCTATCATGCTTCGACGCCGCGTGTGCTCTTGGGGTGACGTGAGCAACGACATGGAGGTTCTTGATGTGCGAGTACTCTTGCGACAAAGCCGTGAGTTCGTGGAAATGAGTGGCGAATAAGCAGAGCGCGTGGATTTCCGTTGCGATATGCCTGTTCAGGGGGATCCTTTTAGTGCTCCAACATCGCCAGAGATCGGACACCTCGAGAACCCACTCGGAAATCGCCCAAGCCAAACCGAATCCGTCGTATGTGGACGTCCCTCGACCTAGTTCATCGATGATAATAAGAGAATCTTTACTTGCGGACTGCAGATCGTGAAGTCAGCAAATGGAACACATCAGCTCCGAGCCAACGAACTTTCAGGATGGTCGCTGTCTCCAGCATTTCAGCCATGAACGTCGAAACTCCTTTCAGCTGACTGTCACCGGCACCAACACGCGCCAAGATCGAATCGAAGACCGGCACTTGTGCTTCCGCACAGGGGACGAAGCAGCCGATTTGAGCCATAAGAGCAATGACCCCAATCTATCATAGGAAGTTTTATTAGTCAACAACGTTCAGTTGCAGCCTCCAAAATGCAGCGCATCATACCTGACGAATGTACGTCGATTTGCCTTGGGAAGGGGAGGAGGAAAGAAAGAGGTTAGCCTCGAGTACTCTCGGCCGAGGGAATGGTTGAGAGTAACCCTACCTCCCATGTTCGGTCCAGTAATAATCAGGAATTCGCTCTTGCCCTTGATCATTTCAACGTCGTTGGCAATGAAGTTGACGTCGTCTTGGACTTCCAAGCATGGGTGTCTTGCCTCCTTCACGAGGAGATCGCCTGTGCCTGGGAGAGGTGAGAAGCAAGGATGAGGGAACCAGCACGAACAGCCAGTTGAGAAGGCACTATACCTTTCTCTAGCACGTTAGGCTTGACGTAAGGCTCTGGCGCATTTGCTGAAACATGGGCGAAGCTAGATACAGGGAAGTCGTAATCGTCGGCAACGTATTTCCGATGTACTCCGGATTCCCTAACCTTATGATGACATCCAAGTGGGCAATGATGTTGTCCAGATCTTCAAGAACGGGGATGTAGGTCGCTGGAGGCCAGTTGTCCACATGTCAGCTTTCATCCTCGCTGAACGTCAAAAGGACTATCATACCGGCGATGCCGATAACTTCCTTGACGAGGCTGCTCTGCATACGCTGGTACTGTGCGGTCGTATCGGCAAATCGCTTGCTAAGGTCCCGCAGATCCGTCGTTGTGAAGAACACTCCGCCCTTCTGAGTGGAAAGCTCAGAATAGCCTCGCTTGTTTTGAATGACTTTCGCGTCCTAAGATTGCATCCAACGCTTAAACACCTTGAACAAACCACAGACCAAAGCAAGACTTACGCCCTTCGTGATGCGGAAGCAGTACCCCCAGTTGGTCGAGTTCTCCAAGTGCAGCTTCTTGTTGAGTTGAAGACCCAGGTCCGCCCCGACAGTCCGATGTTCTTCGTCCAAACCATCTCGGGTCTCTGTCAGGATGTCCGCCAGAGATTGCAGGCGTTCATCGTATTCCGGTTTGATGACGTACATGTGGTGATCGAGTTGCTCAAGGTCGAGGGTCGACTCCACCATTTCCGTGTACTTTTCGAGGTTCGTGATGGCGACCTAAATTTACGCTGTGGGTCTTAGTCCTTCTATGGCGAGCCGACCCTCCAACCAAACTTACTTCAAGCTTGTCGAGGTATTGGCTCTTGATTAGATCCCTGTGATCTTCTTTTTCCATGTGATACTCGATTTCTTCGAGAGCGGTTTTGAGACCTCCCAACTAACCGCACATCCGTTAGACCTGTGCAGCCACTTCGGAACGGTGATATCACCTCACCTTAATAACTGCTTGATAAACCCTGACCATGTCTTCAAGCGAGGCAATGGACTTCTGGAACCGTTTGCAAATTCTCCGCATATCAGGCATAGACTTCAGGTAGTCATCCTAGGGGAAAGATAGGTGAGATACAGGGAAAGCAAGATGGTGTCATTGCCATACTTGGATTGTTCTTCGTGAGTTCGGATCGTCAACAAACACCTCTACCAGATTCTGTCGTATCTCTACGCATTAAGACGTTCAGTAATACTTTCGGAAGAGAAAGTCAGGACAACTCACGAATTTGGTGTAGATTGATCAAAGGCTGTTTCAACCAGCCGCCGAGCAGCCTCACACCTTGCGCAGTTTTGCACCGGTTAAGCAACCCGAACAGGCTCATATTCTTTGCTCCGTGGTCTCGTTGGGGATTCGGCATCAGGTTGAGAGCTCGCAGAGCCGAGGCGTCCAACCGCATGTATTGCGATAGGTCGTGGTGTTTGAGCGTGTATTGGCCGAAGTTGGTATCATCCGCCATCAGGTTGAGGTAGGAGATAAGGGCGGAAGTGGCAGACATGGCGAGCTTGAGGTCGAATTCAGCTGCAGAACCGCCGAATGAGAAAGAGCATTAGGGCCACGATTGAACCACCTACGAAGGACCGGTGGTGCCGAATCTTCCTTGAGTAGACGAGGGAGATCTTGCTCGACGTTTTTAGGAACGAATTCCCCTGCAAGAAGTACCGCGTCAACGCAGAGCCAAAAGGTCCGTAGGGCTCCACCGCCTCACCAGCTTTCCGCGTGCTGACGACCACCCCACAACGTTCCAGCAGTTCCTTCAGCTTCGTCAACTCGAAATCCTTTTCGTCGTGTTGTACCACGCATTCTTTTACTCCCAGCTGAATGACGAGAGACTCCGCGTTCGAGAACAAGTCGTTGTCGGCAAACTCCGAGACGCCCAGTTGGCGAATCGACGCGTCAGCAAAGGCCACGCCCAGCATGCGAGAGTTGGCCTTTGTAGAAAGCTTGATAGCCATGACAATCGGTGCAGTGAGGAGGTCCGAGTTGATGAACAATAAATCCTCGACGTCTTGCAGGTTGCCGGGTGATGCCTAATCGGGAAATGGAAAGCAGATGAGGAAGGGGCGTTCATTACGTAGGGCGAGACGAAAAAACGCACCTGCTTGCTCAGGCTGAACTTTGCCGATTTCTTTCCTCCTTCAGTAGACCAGATCTCTATGCGGAGCTGTTTAACGGTTAAGGCGTCACGAAGAAAAGTCTTCGCCACCGTCGTTGACAAAACAACCGACGCGAGCTTGTCCTTTTTGCCCAAGTATTTGATGATCGAGTTGGTCTTGAAAACGTTTGCAGCGACGTATAACGCGTCTTCGCCATGCACAGAGTACCATTCCTAACAATACAAATTCAAAATTGCGGTTTGGACTGCGACAGATAGGCTGCACCTACCCCTCTATCAAAGAGACGGATGGTATCCGGTCCTTTCTACGAATCACAATAGTAAGTAATCGGTCTCGAAAGTCTGACATTTGAAATACCTTCGGGAGTTGCTTGATGAATTGGCAAAAGCCGATGTCGGCGGCGCTGTCTAGATCCGAGAGAATGAGACGGGTGCCATTCAGCGCACGGACTGAGGCAGAAAGATCTCCTGAGCTTACCTAGCTCCTTTTCTGCTGTCTCCTTGTCGTACATTACGGATCAAGTAAGTGAAAATGCTAAAAAGGTCTAGAGAGTCGATGGAGTTGTCCGCGAATAGACGCGTTTGTCGTGGTTTGCTCGCTCGGTGGATGGCCACGGTTGGTCACAAACCCAGCACAGATCCCTCGCCCCTACTTCCAGAGAATCGATATCTTATCAGTAACGCCTTAGAGTACCATTGCTGACGAAGCACAGCTAAGGGAAAACATCATCCTCTAAATCCTAGTACCCAATCCCTTCCTCAGAGCCTTCAAATACCCTCGGCTACCACAACCAGAATAGAAACTATCCACAGCTTGAGAGAACACCTCAAATGGAAATAATGATAAAACCTAACGGTAAAGCTCGCTAACCGGTCACTCAAACATGGTTCAATGGCTATGTAAAGTCCGCGGGCGGAGTCCAAAACATTCGGTGTCGTAAAACGGACGATGATGACCTCCAGATCCATATCCTCCGTAATCATACCTCCCGATTTTAGTGCTGCGTTTGAGAGTTTATCTGCTGACGGAGGAGCCTAATTTTGGATTCTAACTAGACGATAGTAGGGAACACAAGTATTCTACGCACGCACATCCTTCATGAGCCCAGGGAGTTAGGTTCCCCAGTTGGGGTACTCTCCTAAATCGAAGAAGGAGGGAAGTTGCATCCAGAATTTCCTGCGAGATTCATCCAACCACTCCCCAAAGCTTAACCGACAGCGGTGGCAGATTTCATCGTCCCTCCGTTCTACTCTGTCAACAAACGAACGAATAGACTTCAGGTTTTCAAGAACATCCACCATACGGTTTGCCGCAATCTTTAGGATCTGTGGTGCTACCCGGTCGTACCACCAATCTTCCCGCCCACAGGGATCTGGAATCCATTCGTCGCCCTCGTTGTCCGAGTCCATTATTTCCTCGGTCCCGTCCATGACCTCCTCATCCTCGTACATCTGCCTGGGGCATGGTGGCAAATGAAGAGCGAACTTGTAATACTCCGCGAGATTGAAGAGCCACCATCTGATACGGGCTTGGCCTCGTACAAGTCGCACCCAATCTTCGGAAGACAGGAGGCTGTAGTTGGCAGAGCGAAAGACCTCCGGGCCCACGAAATACGGGTCTTCGGGACCTTCCGGTCTGGTATAGGAAATACGGGATAGATGATAGAACGCTGCGGGGAGGACGCTCCGTGCTTCGGGATCGGCCTGCCCTAATTTGATAGCCGTGACAGGCTCTGGAAGAAGGTCGTCGGGAGAAGGGCGAGAGGGATCCTGCTCCTTCTGCTCTGCCGCGGTACGAACGATTGAACGCGTCCGTTCGTCCACACCATCCCATTCCCTTAAAGTCGTTGGCCAGTCCTCCAAAAGTCCAGGAAGTAGTCTCAGTGCCAACAATCTCATGTCGTACTTGTCCGTGAGCGTGAGCACGGGAACTATATAGTCCCATTTCTCTCGACTAAGAAGGCCCTGCGGCCAGCTTCTGGAAACCACGAAGATGAATTTAGTGGATGCTACCTAAATAATGTCGGCAAAGCTCACCCTCCCTGATAAATCGATTTGAACAACTTGATCACATGATCCAAGGGGTCTTGCAGATGAATGACTGGCTGATCACCAGTGCGATTGCCTTGCGGCATGGAAAACATGTCGGCAAAGGCGATGCTGTTCATCTCAAGCATGGATATGTGTAGCCGAAAGTAAACCGTTTCGACGGGGGATGACCATAGGCCGTCGAGTGGCCCACTGGCCGACACGAGAACGTTGCCGTCGCCGAAGTCGAAATCATTATGGAAGAGTCTCTGAGATGCGTCCATGTGGAAGTTCCTGGCCATTGATTGCCCTATTTATGATGAAGATATTGTTTTTTGGGGGAGGATACGGAGGGCAAAAGAGCCAGAGGTGGATGAAGAGGGGTGTTCGGAAAAGGGTGCCGCCATCACGGTTCTAATTGTAATCTCATCAGGCACGCGCCTCATTGAATCCGCGTTTGATTTTCGTTCTCAGCTTGTAAGATATCCTCCAAGAAACGAGTCATGACCTTAGAGGGGTTGTTCTTAGATGAACCCTGCGGGTGAGAAGAACCCGAGCTTAATGCGAGGTCGCCAATGGCTCGGTTCTCAGCATCCCATGTGGTAGCCCGCGAATCAACACGTTTAGCGTGCTTTGTTTGTAGATCTCTCACAGGTCTTATCCCTTGCAGTCGCCTAAGCACGATGGCGTCCAAGTACGTTTCGCTGCAAGACCACCGATATCTCGTAAGCAACTCGGGGCCACTTTTCTCTAATGGGGTGCAGTCAGGAGAAAATTTGGTAAGTAACTCACCGTTATTTGTCCTCTCAGGTCCCACCAGCAATAATACCTTGAGCCTTCTTTGCGTCACCATCGAGATGGGAGTTCTATGTATATTCGCCGCTGTGCTGCTCCATGACCACGTTTTGATGTCCAGACGCCTGAAATGCAGTCTCCGACTTTCGATAGAGACGAGAGAGAAGCCGAGAGACTCATTAGGCACGTCATTTTGTCCGCTGACCGGCGAGTGACTAATTATACAGTCGACGAATGATACAGTATTCTGAGAGGTAAGCCTTCAAGGTCAAGACTTCCTCCAGTTTGGGTATGCTCCTAGACCGAAAAAGCAGGGAAGTTGCCTCCAAATCTTGTTGCGAGAATCCTTCAACCCCTTTACGATGTTCCTCTGACAGCTGTAGCAAATTTCATCTTCTGATGTCGTCGCCCTGTTTATCTTGTCAACGACGATCTGAATATTGTCGAGTTGTCCTAGAACATCCACGACTCTCTTGGTTCCAATCCTTAGGATGGAAGGCCTGACATTTCTGTTCCACCATTCATCAATGTTGCAGGGATCCGGTGTTCCTTCACAGTATTGTATTTCCATCTCGTCTGCCTCCTGGAACGACAGCCTGTTGCACTCTCCCGGCCACCTGCTGCTCAGCCGTTCCAGCCATTCCCTGATACTAGACTGGCCTCGTACGAGTCTCCTCCAATCTTCCGAGGTCATCAGACTGTAATCGGCGGAACGAAAGGCTTCAGGGTCATACGGGCCAAACTGAAGGTCATCACGCGTGGAGCTCGAGAGACGGGATAGGTGATAGAAAGCCGCAGGAAGGACGTTCCGAGCTGCGGGGTGAGCTCGCCCAAAATTGACAGCCATAGCGGGATCCGGAAGAACATCGTCGGCAGTGGGCAAAGAAGGGTTTCTTGCCCGTTGTCTGGATGTAGCCAGGACGATTGAATGTGTCTTCTTGTCCACGTCTTCCCATTTTTCTAATGTGGTGGGCCAATCTTCCAAGAGTTTAGGAAGTAGACTCGCTCCTAATGTTCCCATGTCGTACTTGTCTGTCAGCATGACCACGGGCACTAAAAAGTCCCATGTCGTTCGGCAGAGTGGCGCCTGCGGCACGCTTCTGGAGACGAAAATAACACATTCAGTGGCTTACAAACAGAAACCGCTTCAAACATCTCACCCTCCGTAATAAATCGCCGTAAGTAACTTGATCACATGGTCCAAGGGATCCTGAAGGTGCACGACTGCCTGCGAGCCAGCTCCATCGGCTTGCGGCAGGGCCAGCATGTCGGCAAAGGTGCTGCTATAGACCGCAAGAACGGACTTGTGCAATCGAAAGTAAACTGCTTCCACGGGGAAAGTCGATCGACCGTCGAGCGATCCACTGGCCGAGAGGATGATGTTGCCTTCGTGGAAGTTGAACTTCTCGTGGAATATGAGCTGAGACGTGTCCATGATAGGATGTAAATATTGTTAACAATATAGGGCGTTGCTGAGCCCGCTTTCCTTGCTCAGTTCTTAAGAGTGATATCGTTTATCGAATGGATGGAGGGCGAGAAGCCATCAGTTGTGGTGGACGAAGAAGTGGAAAAGTGCGGCAGTCAGGGTTCGAATTACAATTTTATTCTGATCGTACGTCTCCTTGCGGCTACGCTACTCTTAGCTACCAAGTATAGATCTATCCTTCGCCAAAGGCGACACAAGAGGCTGTCAATCTTTTCACGAACCCTCCGTGTGAGAAGAACTCCAGCCGGCACAGTGATTGTACCCAAAAAGAGCGTCATTGGCTCAGTCCCTGGAAGTTGTCCGCGAACAGACACGTTTGGCGGGGCTTGCTCTCCTACATCCGGGCCTTCGCTAGCTTCAGCCTCCAAAGCTAGGGTGGGCATGTGTCCTAATCGTTTCGTTGCAAGACAACCAATATCTTTATTCGACAAAGTGCAGTCATGACGAGAAAACTTCTTTGAGCGCACGGCATCATCTATTATTTCCATTCAGCCATATCATCCTTTCCACGCCGATGAAACTAGAAGTTATTCACAATTCAGTGTCTCGTACAGAGACCGAAACTAGCGGGAAAGCTCGCCTGCCGCCGGACCGTTCAGGTGCCGTATTTGAAGTCCGATGCCCAAAAGTACAAATCTCCCCTGAACCCGACGCATCAAAGGGCGCCAAGTCAATTTGTCTGCGAACACATATATTGTATTAATATCTAGCCGAGCGAATAAAACAAGTGTACTGCACGGACGGTTTTCGAACTCAGGACTGTCCCCAATTTGGATAGTCTCCAAGACAGAAGAAAGAGGGAAGTTCGCCCCAAAACTTTCTGCGAGAATTATCCAGCTCCTTTACGACAGTATACTTACACACAGTGCAAAGTTCACTCTCTGGTGTGAGAACGCGGTTTATGTTTTCAACGTCATCCCGAATAGCTTTCAGTCCCGCCAGAACATCCACCGTCGCCTTAGCGCCGATCTCTAAGATGAGGGGCTTCGCTTCAGTGTACCACCAACTGACTCGTCCACAGGGGCTTGGTATCGAGATATTTCTACCTTCACCATCCGTGCCTTCTGTCTCCGGGAGCTCCCATCTGAAACATGGAATTGCATCGATGGGGCGGGCTGCTGTCGCGTAGTTGTACAACCACTCCGTGATATTTGCTTGGCCTTGCGCAACTCGCACCCAGTCCGCGGAAGTCAGCAGACTATAGTCAGCAGAATGAAGACCCTCCGATCTATTGTAGTCGTACTCCCCAAGATCCTCGGGAGTGGAAGGGGAGAGGCGGGAAAGGTGATAGAATGCGGCAGGAAGGATGTTCCGAGCTGCAGGATGGGCCTGGCCAAACTTGACGACCATGGCGGGCTCCGGAAGAGTGTCTTCCGGAGAGGGTAAGAATGGGTCAACCAGTTGTTGGTTGGCGGTAGCGCGGACGATTGAGCGGGTCCTTGTGTCCACATCATCCCATTTCTGCAAGGTTGTTGGCCAATCCTCTAAGAGTTTAGGAAGTAGGTTCGTTGCTAGTGGTCCCATGTCGTACTTGTCCGCTAGCACTAACACGGGTACCAAAAAGTCCCATTTTGCTCGACTCAGAGGCTCCTGAGGCACGCTTCTGGACACACTAACAACACTTCAGAGATTTCCATATAAATCGCTTCGAAAAGCTCACCCTCCGTAGTAAATTGTTGTTAGCAACTTGATCACATGGTCTAAAGGATCCTGAAGCTGAATGACTGCGTGCTCGACAGGATTATCTCCTTGCGGCATGGAGAGCATGTCAGCAAACGTCGTACTGTAGATCCCAAGGATGGACTTGTGTAGCCGGAAGTGAACCGTTTCTTCAGGGGATGATGGTCGGCCGTCGCGCGACCCGCTAGCCGATACGAGAAGGTTGCCGTCGTGGAAGTTGAAGTCCTCGTGAAAAATGAGTTGAGACGCGTCCATAAGAATGTGAATATCTTTTTAGAGTGAGGATAATGTTACGAATCCCGCTGAGCTGTCTATAGGGACAGGTTTGTCGACTAGAGAGACGGAGAGAAGCAAGAGGATGAGGAAAACATCCCACAGTCGCCGTACAAATTGTTTGGTTGGAGTCCGAATATGCGTGGGCGCGCCCATCCACACATCTCCTGGTTCTCAAGTCTAAGCGTACTCTCCAAAACGGCGTCAAGGGGGGATGTGGTTCTAGTGTCCACAAACCCTGCATGTGAGAAGTACTCAAGCTCGTAGGCAACCCGCATTCAGCAACGTCATTGGCTCGGTCGCGACGTCAGACTTCGGCCTGTTCATAGATCCCCTCCAGGGCTGCCTGCTAGATCTGTGGTACTCACAACCATCATCCGAGGCTTTTTCTTGTTCGGATGGAAGCCTCTTGACGACCCGTCAAGCGGGGCCTATGATCTGTCGCCAGAGGATACAACTGGGACTAATATGGTACATCGCGGGCAGATACATCCATCTTGACTGTACCCGATTCAAGAATGGGCTTATCTTCCTTTCTTACACCCACCGGCAACTATGACGATCACAGCGCGAAGTGACCCATACATCGATGATTGCGTGGAGATATGCTGCATGTACATCGGGTCTTTCAGACGACGCAC
Organism: Tulasnella sp. UAMH 9824; assembly: GCA_019633595.1. NCBI lineage: Eukaryota > Fungi > Basidiomycota > Agaricomycetes > Cantharellales > Tulasnellaceae > Tulasnella > Tulasnella sp. UAMH 9824. The sequence goes on from WSUI01000042.1 coordinate 16,107, forward strand.
ACATGGAAGAAAAACCACGTTAAAGGCTTATCAGGTGGGTCGAATCTGGCGATGTTGTGTCATATGCGATGTCATTTGTAATGGGAGGATAATAAAAGGAACAAGCCGGCGGCGGTCTGCGAAAACCGGACCAGAGCCATCCCTAAATGGTAGGCGCGGGAACGAGTGCTCGTGACATAAAGCGCGACTACTCTCAGTCCAATTCCGCACATTCCACCTCATCATGTTTTTCTTCTTCCTCGTCGCTCGCCTCCTCTCGTAAGCTTGTAACACACCTACTTGTGCTGTCATAGACTGATTACGCTACGTGCTGCAGGCTAATTATCGCGTTCCTCTATCCTGGTTATGAGACCTTCAAGACTCTGGCTTACCGGCCGGGCTATGAAAACCAGTCTGCCAGATGGATGATGTACTGGGCTGTGATAGCTCTTCTGGCAGCATACGAGTACTCTGTTGAATTTTTGATTAGTTGGTACGTCAGCGACGGTGGAGTGCTGCGGCCGAAGTCTCGATGGAGTCCTCACACGACAACAACGACTATTGGTATTGCAGGTTCCCTCTCTACCACGAGGCCAAAACCTTGTTCCTTCTCTTCCTGGTTCTTCCACAGACTCAGGTAATTTTGTATTACTGGGCAACGACGGACCTTGTTCTGACCTAAGTACGCGTATACAGGGGTCCACCCTCATCTACCAAAGATTCATCTTGCCTTTCCTGCTTCAGCACGAAGTCACCATCGACCACCAACTCGGGTCGCTGCAAGGGCGGTTCTTCAAGATGGCCCAAGACCAGTTCCAAAACGTCTTGCAAAGGGTCTTTGGCTGGCAGGCAGCCCAGGCGGCCGCTAATGTGCAAGAGGGGCCTCGTGGCATCCAAGGTCTGGGAGGTGCCGGTGCTCCAGCTCGCCCTGGCATGCCCGCCGGTGCTCCCTCAGGCATTATTCCAGAGGGCTACGGCGTGGGTGCCGACGGAAGCGTGCCCGCTGGCGTGCAGGACCTGTGGCGCCAATACGGCCCGTCCGTCATGGCAACGGGTGCAGCACTTCTTCAAGGCCAGGGAGCTCCCCAGGCCCAGTCCCAACCTCAGCCTCGCCCCACTGCTGGCACCAGGACCAGCTCCCAAGGCACTTCTAAAAGTGCTAGGCCAAAGGCATCATCAAAAGGATCCCAAGGTAGCAACCCCCCACCTTTCGTCCCTCAATACTAGAATGCCCGTTCGCAAATTTGTTCGGGACTGAACCGCCTCGTATCTCGATCTCTTCAGCTGGCTGAATCTACTCTATCTCGTCGCCACGGGATCGGCGAGTTACACATCGAATTATCATCTACAGTCGCGAAAGTTCGCTTTCCCTACTTCCTTAGAATATAAAAACTTGTTTCTAGATTATCTACGAGACTGCATATAACGGAATTTCATGGATTTAGCTTGCTACCTGCATAAAATCCATCGGATGGTGTCTTCACAGCTTGACGACAGCTGCGGCATCGCCTTGAATGGGAAAGTGATCTGAGCATACTCGAACAAGCTAACCACAACAAAAATCCGACCGATCCTTCCCTCAATCATCCTCGCGGTGTCTATGGACGACTATCTACCCATAAGCTACATGGATCTGCTCGCCACTGAGCTTATCGTCATGATTCTAGGTTGCCTAGATCCTCGAGACCTTCTCCAAAATCTGACGGTAAGCCGGCCTCACCTGCCCACCGCCACTCAATGTGTGTGCTGACGGGTCTTCCTCACGCGATGGACAGGTTTGTCGACGCTTTAAAGACGCTATAGAAAGCTCTCCGTTATTGAAGTATAATATTGCTCTTGTACGAGGTAAGCTTCGTCATCGACTTTCGTGCTGTCTAATTGCACACCTGACTGACGCCGGACCCGCCACCTCCCTGAATCTGGAACCTCCCCCCTTTGTCCCGTCATTGTAGTCGGTGCTGTCGACAATCCCAATAATTCGCTGTCACTGAAGGATAAACTCAAGCGACTTGAATCTCAAGAGAAAGCGTGGCTGAATTTGACTTTCGCTCGGCGAGACACCATCCACATTCCGGCTCGCTTCGGCCCCTTCGACCTGTGCTCGGGTGTCTTGGTCGGAGCTCGCGCACTTGCCCCCGAGGAGAATGGCGACGACGCCGACGCAAATGTGCAACCTCTTCCTGATGGTGACGAAGAGAATCTCAACGCCAGACAATTGCTGGGGACGACTTTACCCTCGGTGCTCTCGGATGACACCGATGTGCGGTCGTGGAGTCGCGACGTTGGATTCCCCGTCTACGGCCTCGGAATTGACACACAACAAAATTTGGCCATTGTCATACAACGACGTACATCCCAGTGAGTGTCGATCGTACTTTAAAACGATTGCGTTTCCCAGAAGTGCCATGCGGCTGACGTGCTTCGGATTTCAAATGCTGCGCCGGGGAATAATCGAAAACAGCGAAGAACCTTTCCAGATTCACCTTCTTGCTCTATCCACGTTCGAACCGCATCCACTAGCATCTCAAAGAATTTACGAGCATCACACCGACGTCCGGGTCTCACAAATATCCGTCCGCTGTATGGGCAATTTGGCGGGAGTCATGTTCCATTCCTTCGAGGCAGAACTATTCCAACAAACGTTATTGATATTCGATTGGACGACGGGAGTGACGAAGGCGGTATGTTGTAGGGTGCTGGAGGGCTTTTCGCGTCGGGCCTGACTTTGCGCTCTTGTCCTTAACCCCTTTTTGAAGTGCATCGAATCTGTGAAGGAAGGCCGCTTCTTTGACGATTTCGGTTTCGTCACCTCGGACACACTCGTTCTACCGGTTCGAAAACCTGGTCCTGCAACGCTGGATATTTACAAGTTCGATACGCGCAAGGTTGAACGGCGCTCAGAACGCATCTCCCGAGGATCTCTACCAACCGCTGTTCGGGTTGCCAGCTTCTACCTGCCCGCGATGCGTCAGCCTCTCGAGGTGTCCGTCAATCCGATATGCTGCAATACAGAGCCTCCAATACCCCATCGATACTATGCCAAGGCATCTCCGACGGCTCCCGGACCACGGTGCCCTCCGTTCTACCAGGACGGAGAAAATTCCCTTCTGTCATTCAGTTTCATGGTTTGCCATGGCCACTCTGCCCAGTCGGTGACGCCACTGCATGAACGGTTCACTCTCGTCGTACAACGGCGGGCACTCCTGAAGAGGATTGAAGATGCTCTGAGACCGGCAAACGGTCGATGGGTTGGGGCGCAATGGAAAACGATCAACTTCCCATGGAACGAGTGGGGTCCTTCGTCGTCACGGTGGCTGACCATGAAACATCTTTCGTGGGCTTGTTTCATGAGCGGGACTCGGCTGATCTTGTCGCCAATCATACCCGAGGATCGGTCCCTATGTCACCTCAGGGTCCTGGATTTCAATCCAGCAGTCGTGGAGAAGGAGAAGCTTCGTCAGCAGCAGCGGCGGAGCCAGCAACCGAGCTACTGTGTAGAGGAACCAGGATGCTCGAAAGGCAGGACTATTTGTAAGGGAAAGGGCAAACGCCGGGAATCGGATGTTCTAGAAGATGCGGACGCGATGGCCAAGTCGGATATCGAGAACCTCGCGTCTCAGTCAGCCTTCGTGAAGCTCGTCGACGAGCCGGGTCGAATACCAGCTGGAAAGCTTTGGGCCCACGAAGTCCACTCGGATCTGCCCTATCGACAAGTCACAACGAAGGAAAGCTTTCCCTACGCGAATGTCGTAATCGACGATGAACGTATTGGAGGAATTTTGGTGAGTACCTCTCTTAAGCTTCGTGTCGTGCACTCCTAAACCGTTTGCTATAGGTTGGGGAAGACGGCGAACTAACGGATGTGGAGGTCTTGACCATGTACGACGATGGCGTCTCAATCCAGTAACCAAGAATTGGAACGTGGCTTCCGTCGGAACCACGTGCTGCACGAGATTTCGCTCCCGCCTTCTTGACTTTACATTCATCAGACCGCTCCTCTTCTTATCCTTCACCTAACGTTATCCCTTGAAATTACTAGTATGTACTTGTATTTATCGTACGGTTGTCACTAATTACCCCCCGGTTGTTGTAACAATTGTTGTTTCCGTTGAATTTACACATTCGGTGATTTATGGCATAGCATTCTTAACAGACGCGGAAGCTGAGTTCACCTTATTAAGCGCCGCAGGCTAAAATTTTAGTCTAGGAGAAGGTACTGAAGGCCGGGTGAGGCCGTTCGCCATCCATACCGCGGTTAGTCAATACTGAGGCCGACACAGCACTGACTTCCAGATGCTTCACAATCTCAACCCTTCGCGCACACGGAGTGAGAAACTGGGCCGGCAAAGGGAGAACGAAGGTTGTTGAGACTCTCAAGTGCTCGTTCCCATGATATTCCCAATCGGCGTTACCCTCCACCTCCAAGCCTGAGGATTTCACACCGTGAGATCGAGTGGGTTGCCCCCATATTGCGAAACGAATTGAAGCTTCTCGAAGTTTCTGATATGTGCCTACACATAGCGAGTAACCGGCAGCGTGGACCTGGCGGTGTGCTCCAAACCGGGGGTTCCATACGGCTTCGCCGTCGGCATTCCACGGGCACGAAAATACCGCCGGCTCTCTTCCTGGCTTTGCGTAGAAGATGTAGGATATACAGGTGGGTATAAAGCAGTTGGTCGATCCTGTTGCAGGGTCCTTCTCACTCAGCCCGCACTCTGGTGGCGATTGTGCTATTCAACACCACTCACAGATTAACACCCAAAGATGGCACCACTCAGCGAGTCCAACAACACGTTCTGCTTTACTAATAGCTCTGAAGATGGTTCCAAAGTCTACGAGGGCTTCGCAGATCCAGAATGGGCTGTTAAACAGTGAGAGTGCCCACCTTTCACCCTCAACCTGTTGACCCGACGGCGTTGACAAGTCTTAACCTACACATAGAGTAACCCTCGGAGGTAATGCGCTATCGAATTCTCCTTCCATCAAATACCCGTTGATTTCGGTTCTGTTCGTGCTGTCCTAGGATTCTCCCTGTCCGCAATTCTCGACGCAGCACTGCAATTCCAGTCCGAGACCAGTCACCCCGATCCATATCACGTGTCAAGTCAATTCTTACATACCGTCACTCCTGGGGTGTTCCAAGTCCGCATCCGGTCTATTCAGACTGGGACACGATTCGCTAACTTGATCGCAGAGTTTTGGCAGAAGGTATGTTCCCCGATTATGGACTTCATTCCGGACCAACATGCGGATCCTAGACTAACTCGCTCTTAGGAGCGATTAAAGATACTGTGTCAACTGGTCTTTACCGATTTCGATGTCATATCCGACTCCGATGGCCCCATATTGCCAGAGACACTTTCCTCTCTTCATCCACTACATACTCACCCATCCCAAGCCCAGGTATCAGATCGTCTGCTGGCATCCGATCTCAACAAACGGTATTCCTGGGCGAAAGAGTCCGCTACAGGAGAAAGAAACTCGACAATGACAAAGGAAGGGAAACAGCCTGAGGGAATGACTTGGGGCGCTTGGATCGAGCTCCACGAAAGGCCTGAGGTGCCAATGTCGGCGTCATGGATACCATTCTTCGTGGACATGACCGAGACGACACGGGATGTACTGCCTAACGATGTAAACGGAGGGATTATATGGTAGGCCGGTCATTCTCTGGGGCACGCGGAAGCTGAGTTTCCCGTTGTGGTTGTAGGTGGCCTCCTTCAATCTCCATCGTCATCGACTTCAAGTGCAGCCTACCACTACCCTCACGATACGCGCCTCACACATTGGGAGTCTTCACTCGGATACAACATATCAAGGACGGACTTTGGAACAATTCATCGGAGATCTGGAGTGCTCCGTCGGCACTTGCCGATGCAAATCCTGAGGTAGACGAAGCATGGAGGGAAAAGATGGTTTGCGTCGCGGTAGCCTCGCAGGTCGCTTCCATCGAGCCACTGAACGGACAAACACGATATGAAGACCGGGTGGATAGCTTTTATGCTGAGCAAGCCAAGCTTTAGCTATGAAACAGGGTCCCAGTCCCAGTGCTACTAGAAGGCTACGGCATTGGCACGAATGCGACCGTGCCACAAGCACTTTACGTCGTCGAGGACTTGATGTCGGCGTCAGAGCCGCCGAGAATAGCACATATGTGTCTCAATTCCCGAAACTAGAAGTAGAATCTTGGATAGATGATTTGCACTCTTTACGTCCTGGAGGTGATGAAAGGCGCATCAAGGTGCTGAACGGCGTAAAAGGCGTAATCGGCGGCCTGGACCCTGGGAGCCCCTGACTGATTATATCGCCTCTTCTCCCCTCGTTTGAACCGCACCTCCTTCCCCCCATCGTCCTTCCACCACCTCTTGCCTCTTCCTCAAACACTCGCGCACCTACGACACCATTTTGACGACTTACACGACCTACCATGGATGAGGAATACGATGTGAGACCGAGAGCTACCTGTACCGCGATTCCATTGCTGACTGCGGGGGTCCTACAAGGTCATCGTGCTTGGAACTGGTTTGACGGAGTGCATTCTCTCAGGATTGCTTTCGAGAGAAGGCAAAAAGGTCCTGCACATGGACAGGAACGACTACTACGGTGGTGAAAGTGCTAGTCTGAACTTGACTCAGGTTAGTCTATTGTTGGCGTCTTCGATGCCCCAAGCCCAGCCCTTTGCTAATCTATTGGGTTTTCTCACACGTTTATGGCTGCCTGATTGTTTTCATTACGAATATACGCGTCCGTTATAGCTCTACCGCAAGTTCCGTCCAGGCCAGGAACCACCGGCCGAATTGGGACGCGACCGCGACTACAACATCGACCTCATCCCCAAGTTCATTATTGCCTCGGGAGAGCTCACGAAGATTCTTGTTCACACCGATGTCACGCGCTACATGGAGTTCAAGCAGATTGCCGGTTCGTACGTGTTCCGTGATGGCAAGATCTCCAAGGTCCCATCCACCGAGATGGAGGCGGTCAAGAGCCCTCTCATGGGCCTCTTCGAGAAACGTCGCGCCAAGAACTTCTTCTCGTTCTTGCAAACTTGGAAGGATGATGATCCTTCAACTCACCAAGGTCTGATATTCTCTGCGTTCTCTTGTAACCTTGCAGTGACTGACCTGAGTCCGAATGGTGCGCAGGTATCGACCTCGATAAAGACTCCATGAAGACGGTTTACGAGAAGTTCGGTCTCGAGTCCGGCACTCAAGACTTTATCGGTCACGCCATGGCCCTGTACTTGGACGACGAGTGAGTAGCGTTCTGCTTGTTGCGGGGCCAAGTATCTTATCTACCTTTGTTCAGCTATATCACCAAACCCGCTCGAGCAGCCTACGAACGCATTGTCCTCTACACCCAATCTATGGCCCGCTACGGAAAGTCCCCCTACATCTACCCCCTCTACGGTCTCGGCGAACTCCCTCAATCCTTCGCTCGTCTCTCTGCCATTTACGGCGGTACTTACATGCTTGACAAACCAATCCACGAGATTGTCACCAGCGACGACGGCAAGTTTGTAGGTGTACGTAGCGGAGAAGAGACCGTGAAGGCCAAGCAAGTTATTGGCGACCCATCGTATTTCGGTGCTGGCGCTGAAGGCGGAAAGGTCAGGGTTGTCGAAGAGGGCAAGGTCGTCCGGGCCATTTGCGTGCTGAAGCACCCAATTCCCGGAACGGATGATGCGGACTCCTGCCAAATCATTATTCCCCAGAAGCAGGTCAATAGGAAGAATGGTAAGTGGAGAATTAACCTCCGGGGTCGGGCCTCGTTTACCGACCGCCAATTTCATAGATATCTACGTTGCTGCTGTCTCACACACCCATAACGTCGCTGCCAAGGGTATCTGGATCGCCATCGTTAGCACTATTGTCGAAACATCCGTTCCCGAACGCGAGTTGCAGCCAGGCCTTCAATTACTAGGTGCCATTCACGACAAGTGGGTGATTCCATCAGCCATGCGAAACTTGTGAAACTGACACCATTCCGTAATTAGGTTCGTGTCCATCTCATCGCTCTACACACCGACCGCGGACGGGAAGTCAGACAACATCTTCATCACTCGATCTTACGATGCGACATCCCACTTCGAGACGGTGGTCGAGGACGTGCAGGACGTTTGGCAGCGTGTCACCGGTCAACCTTTCAGCGAGCTTAACCTCAAGAAGACCGACGTGGAAAACATGCAAGAGTAATCTGGTTTCCTCTTCTTGCGCGAGGTGCTTCATCTCTGTCTTGCCATCCCCTGACTCAGTCCAACTGTACAATTTCTCGCTCATTCCCTCCTGTAATTACATCAATGGAAACAAAACATGCATGCTAAAAATGAGCATAGAGCTTTGGTAAATCCCTCTAAATCTTGGCCTCCGCGGAAGCAAAATTAGAACCCGAAATTGGACATGTCAAACTCGGGCACCACCACATCTTTTTTCGCGGACTTCATGAGATTCCCAAAGCCGTTGTCAGTCGTCCCATTCAATGTGGTCGTATCAGTGGCTATTTTAGGCCTTTCTCTGCCTCTTGCAGCGTCTATGGAAGATATTTCGTTCGCTATAGTGATCCCGTTCGCGACACCAGCCATGGGGGGCGGAGACGGGGCTCGCGTCGGGGGGAACGAGGGCAGCTCCATGTCGATAATCATTGAACTGCGCTGAAGACGTGCAAAAGACTTGCGAAGCGTTGGTGATGCTGGAGGGCGGCTGCTGGACACTGAACGCTCCCGAACTGGGGATGGCCTTAGGCGTCCGCTGGTTTCGGATACTTCAAGCAGACGTTCGTCGAGTGTATCAGCCATGTCCTTCGGTTGGGCAGGAATCGCCAGCACAGGGCGGTCGAAGGACCATGACCGGACGAGATCAATGGCCAAGACATGGCATCCTGAATTAAAATATCAGCAACGAGCAAAATTATACATGACAGAGAGAACGAACCCATGCGACAGAGCACTCTCGCCATCTGGTGTACAAAGTTGAACTCTGTCTGGCCAGATATCTGAATTGTTCCTTTGACGGTCTGTAGTGACTTTGACTTTAACTGAGCGAAGAGGACAGCGAGGCTTGGGTCATCATAGTGAGGATCTCCGATTTCGTCCAGGGGAGCACCAGTTTCCGCCGCTAAGTCTCGAAGTGGCGTCTGATCCAGTCGAGTCAAGTAAGCAAATATATCAGGAGTAGCTAAAGACTCTTGCTTACTAGTAGAATCCTGACGGCTAGATCCCGTCGATTCAGCATCCAGTACGCCCAGCTCCCCAACCATCGATTACCGTTGCGGAATGCTCGAGGAATAACATGGTCTTTCAGAATAGTTTGCAGTACAGGACCATCATCACCTTCCATGACACGGGCAAGGGCAACAGCTAGCTGGAAGTCCGCTAGCTGTTTTAGACAAACGTTCACGGCGTCCTTGAGACTTCCACCGAGGAGGAAGAAGGCAGCGGCGTATTCTGTTTGAGGTGGTTAGAAATGTGAAATGACGTGTTAATGCCGAAAGTAGGCTTTGCTCACCATATCGCTGTTTGCTCAAGAGAGCAAACGCGTTCTTCAGAGCGGCGGTCTGCCATCGAGGTTGGGAAAAGTCGTTCGATAGGAATTTCAACATCATAGGTTGCTCCTTGTGCCACGCGGCCTGCTTCCACAGTCCGTGCACAAGTTTGACCTTGCCGAGTGCGAAGTAGAACATGCAACAAGCTGAAGGGTCCCGCTCGCTTGCCATGTATTGGTTTCTGGCAATGACTTCCATTTGATCCCTCTGCATAAACGAACCAGGCTTAAGCATTCAGGTTCAACGTGAGTTTAATCAAACTCACCAATGATTCAACCGATTTGCCCCAGAGGAAGACTCCGAGCGCCCGAGCATCGAGCCACAGCATCTTTCCTCCACAAGCAGCCGTAGATGCGCTTAGGAGAATTTCTTGAGTTTCGCTATGGAACGCCCAAACAATATCTCGATATCGTATCCGCTCTCTCACGAACGGCGCTAAGACGCCCTTATTAGATTTTGACCCCGGCGATGCGGCACCACCTCCTTCTTCGGTGACACGCCGGTTTATGATGAAGAAGGACCTCATTGAAATCAAATAGCGCACTCCATTAGCATCCAGAGACCGGCTTTGTTCATCGATCTGAATAAACCATCAGCCACCTGGGTCATATGAAGGCAGTAATGTTTTGGGATGGCTTACCTCGATAGTAGTCTGGATCAGAACGATTAGATGTTCCATCTCACTAGGGGTGAGGTGTGGAAGAGGGTGGTCCTCGAGACTTCGGACTAGACGATCTACTAGTTCCCTTGAAAATATGTCTTGTACGTCTGAATCTGGCTGGTTATGATGACTAAAAAGAACCGACGCGTCTAAAGACCGTTTCGTAGCCGAAGTCTATTGGGTTCGTTAATCTCAAGTCCGACGCGGGAACGACTTTACAGGTCACGTACGCTCGAGGGAACAAGGTCATCATCCTCCCAGAAGTGCTCCAAAGGAAGTTGCTTCATCTCTCCCGGCTCGTTGCTCCGAGCACTCGCGACATTGTGTGCCAAGAGTGTGATGATCTCCTTGACCAGATCCAACTTGTCTTAGAAAGGCGCGACCCCGATTAGCGAGATGGAATGATGAACAGAAATGAGCACGTACTCCACAGGAGACATTGCAGAACCAGCTGTGGGTGGAAGTCGTCAAGTGGGCCATTTTTGATCGCAACGTTCTCGAATAAACTCCCGGACTTGGATGTTGAGGTTGCCAGGAATGGCTCGTGAGCTTCGCCAAAGACATATAATTGATGGGCAGCAGAAACGAGTAAGGCACCCTGAGACAGCCAGATAGAGTCGCTTATGATGGAGTCGGACATTCTAATGAATTGTGTATTTAGTTGGTCGTCGAGCGGGCAATTCAAATAACAGGAGCAAGAACGCACGAGGCAATGTCGATGATATGCAGTGTACCCCACGTTGGCCGTTCATCGAAATAACTCATTCTCTGAGGACAGAGTAGATGGACACTTTTCTCAAAGCCCAGAGCCAGTATTGAAATAGAGTCGTAAGTTGAAGTCCAATCCAGATCATTGATTTTCTCTCTGCAAAGAGATTGGTCAGCGTCTTTAGGTGGCCAGCTGGGCGACCTCTAAGGGACGTACTCGAACGAGTGTAGATATTCTAGACCAGAGGAGAATTCCGACTCTTTGGAGTCCCAAATGGTAACCTCCTGTCCGCTCTCGGAGTCAACGACTACATGCCAAGAAGAATTTAACACAATGTCTGACAAACCTAGAGCGCGCTGCTTACCAAGAACGGTCTTCTTTGCAGAGCTGCACTGGGCCATTGTGATTTTCTTCCTTTGAGTGCGTACTCTGCCCGTGCACCTCCATCCAGGTAGGTCCCGAACACCGCCCCTCCCTCCAATCCCGTTCGACGCGACGGCTGCCCAGAATGACAGTTCGCCTTCAGGAGAAATGCTAACGAAAGCGTCTCGGTTAGCGTCCGTGATCCCCTTCGGAAGTAAGCCCAGCGGTCCATTGGGGAGTTGGCCTGCGTCGGATGGTGGATTCCAAGACATTGGATCTACCGGTACGATCCATTCAGGCGGTACGGCGACTGGGAGGGGCTTGGTGGGCTGTATGGTAAGAACCATGTGTTTACTTCCGTCGTCTGAGGCGACAACGCCCACATATATAAGACTAGTCTGGGATGGAGTTGCGCACGCAATTGGGGTTCGACCTTCAACATTAGGTAGGGAGAAGAGAACCGGCTTCGAGGTTGTTTTGAGAGCGATGCTGGCGGTAATGGGTGGTTCGGGTTGCGCTGGTGGGGGATATGTAGTGGGATCATGAGGGAAATGCTTCACAAACAAAGTTTGCGATTCGCTCGAATAAAGGGCTATTGTGCGGCCTGCAAGTCATAGGATGTGAGTACTTCGGCTGGGCAACTACTTCCGGGACTGGGACCAAACGCGCCTTCATCAAATAAACAAACAACGTGCTCCTCTTCTGACGGAGTATCAGGAGGGAACGCGGCAAGCAACCTTAGTCTGCCAGCTCTGCCACGTACCCAAATCTCTCGACTGCCGCGCTCTCGCCCTACGGTCACTGCATCACCTTCTGGAGTTCGCGCAAATGCAGTTATTGGCCTAGCTCTGCCGGTTTTCGTTTTTTGAGGTCGATCTCGGAAGGGTGGGTCGGGCATCCATGCATCATGCAGGGGAGGGTCGTACGACCGAGAGAATTGCCGAAGACACGAGGCTTGACCGTCGAAGAATGAGAGAGGCGACAGTTGGTATGATCTAAATGGCGGAAAGGTGAGGAGGGTGGCGGTCGGCTTGCCCCGGATGGTTGAGAAATGGAGAGAGAGGTGGATTGGAGGGGTTCGGGTGACGACGGATTGGGGAGGCGTATGAAGGACAGAGAATTGTTTTAACATTGTTGGAGGCCTTCGATCGATGTTCTTCATGAATTGAGGTAATGGAATTGCATCAGCCGGTCATTCAAGTGCACAACAAGACCACATACAGCAAGCGCTCGGAGGACGAGCGACCCGTCTGGCAGAATCCTCGCGAATAAGTCCCATCTTTCATCCAACATCTGTTGCAGTAGTGGCTTCCTACGCGCGGCCATGTCGCTATTTCCACCTCTATCCTCGCACTGCTGTATTGCAGCCTCCAGCACCTGTCGAACAACTGCCTTGTCCAACCAAAAGACTCGGGACCCATTCACCGGCGAGGAAGACTCCGGCAAGAAGCCATAACGATCAACAACAGCGTGAAGTTGCAAGATATTTGGGACGTCAAGGACGGGAACGTAAACACGGACTGTTCCGCCATCTTGCTCAGTGACGGTGTAGAAAGTCAGATCACCATCCGTGGACCTAGATTTACAAACAGTAAGCCCCGACGTACTGTATGCACCTTAACGTTTGGTGACGCACCTGGAGTTCGACCCCGAATTTGATGAGCGCCAAGCAATCGCAGTTGGAGACCAAGGCTGACGAAGCTTCTGGGTTAGTTGACGACTGCGGGTTGAAAATATTTGAATAGCTGTTTCTGCCTAGGCGAGAAGACTGGTGAGTACATTTTTTGAAGTTCCGGGGTTGGCAAAACGTACACGAGTTGTGCATGCTAGCAGAGTCCGAGTTGGCGAGTATCGGACTAGAGTTGGATCAACAACACTGCATGGCCCAGCCCCAAGGCTCGCGACTCAATATAAATTCATCCTTCGCAGCAGATGCTGACTTACCGAGTGGACCAGACTTTCTCCCACATTGGGATGTCGCCACTCTCCCTTAATTCGAATTCCATGAGTGCTCTTGACATTCCCAGAGCGAGATACCCTGGTGTCAGAAAGATGTCAAATTGGACAAGGCTAGACGGAAAAGGACCAAAGTTTCAAATACCGGAGGCGCAATCGAGGGTCATGACGTCGCTCGCAATGTTTAATGTCGTATGAACGCGCCATCGCGTCGCATCCGCTGAAGAGCACACCCACGCCGCAACCTGGTTTCCCAATGACGCCACTACCTACATCGACAATTTCAGCAGGTACTTCAAAAGCTATGCCGCAGACGATATGTCGTACCATCTGTTTGTCTTGGTCGAATGCAACATTCGATACAACGGCCTCGCCACCAAGTAGCCCCGGAAACGCCTCCCAAAAGCCAAGAACGCGAATTACGCGGAGCGTAGCCGCATCGATGATATTAATAGTGTCTGAGGTCGCATAAAGCTAGATGCCAGGTCGTCTTCAGCGACGTGGGCGATAGTGGCTTGTAATTGAACCCCACTCACTAATAATGACCTGCCTTGAAATTGAACAGGTAGCGGAGGGACGCCGGATGGACCGAATAGTGTGTAAAGGTGGTCGAGCATCCGCCTCTTCCCTCTTCTTGAGCAAGACGTGTATTTGGATGCTGGACGACGAGTGAGCTGGGCACGAGAGTGAGAGAGCAAGATAGCGTTGCTCGGTCCAGTCTGTAATTCGATGCTAAGGGTCTTTGTTTGCTCTCCGCGTTTCCCAACTCGGGGCCCGACTTAGCCTCCCCGCCCCAAAGACGCAGGACAGGATGGAGCTAGAGGCCTTCCAAAGCTACAGAACCGAGTGGCCCACTCGAACATCAACTTCGCTAGCCTTGCCTTTGGGTGCGAGGATATCGCCCATCAACCTATGCTCCGAAGCTCACCCTAGCGCCCGAAGTACATTTTCCAGCCCCAAAACAAAACGAGCTAGGAAAATTGACTGACAAGTCATAGATTATTGGATACTGTACATCGTATAGCTCTCCACGAGAAGGCTCCATCCTCAACATCCCCGGCGCAAAACTAAAGCTTGCTGTTCTGTTGCACATCATACCGAATATTTATCTCAGGCAGCGTCATGAATGCTGTCTGGCTTGAGACGGCGATGCAGACCATTTTTTCCCTCCAATTCTCGTCGATCACAGCTTGCGCCCCAAGCTCCGAAGGCGCTGCCCAAATTTCAGTCGAATCGCTCCAAAGCCCGTCCTTCAAATGGCGTTTCCACCCAAACAGTCCCAGAGTATGCGACGCGTAATTTTGAGAAAGTGGGAGTCGACACTGGAAAGAGATGGTGATTGAAAGCGATGGATACCAGCTGTCGGCCAGTCCCTCGTCAGCTAATGTACTCTCGAGTGTGGTTTTTAGGATACGTACAACTTCCTTTCTCCTTTGGAGCTCTCCGATAGCAAGTCCCGCGGAGGCTGTATTATTTCCGCGAAGAAAGGAATGTATGCCGGGGACATCCTGACATTCTCCTGCTCCCGCAACTGGATCCAGCTTCCCGCCAATAATCCATCCGCGTTCCTGCCTTCAGTAACCAATCGATTGTTCTTCTCGGAAAAATGATCATCGTGTGCCCATGTATAATGCCTGTCAAATCTCTGAGCCCAATGCGGCTGGGCTTGCTCCGCCTCCGATGGATGCACGATGAGAGGGTGAAGAGGAACGGTGCTGGAGGCAAGCGATACGCCAGCTACGAAATTTGTGGAGAGTTCGTCGAAGTTGCCAAAAATGAGCTGCACAGTAACCTTCGATGTGTTCTGAGACAAAGGGATGCCGCTGAGCCGCACTTCTCTTGCTTCTCAGCGAATGGACACCCACCATCTGTCGCAATTCGGCAGTGAGGTGTGTGAATCGATTCTCGGCTTTGACTATGGAGACTCTGATCTCCATCAGGCCTGGGGTTGAAGCTCGGAGAAATTGGCTGGTGAGACGAATGATGTCGGGATGCGAGGTAGACGTTTGGAACTGCCGGGAGGCGTCAACGATAAGACCCAGAGCATAACCTGCTCGAGAGCTAGTCAGCATACTGAGCTAGCTTTTTTTTTAACAGCTTATGACCGACCTCCAAGAGTTACACTGGTAACGTACGTCCCTCAGCTTTAGGCTTAGAAGGTGCTGAACCATGAGATAAAAGCACTTACACGCCAAGAGTCCACTCTGGATCGGCGACGCATTCGTAAACTTTCGTCCCATCACTCAGCGTCCTTGTATACGTTGTTCGAGTTGCTTCGCTGAGAGGAGCCATTGTGGAAACAGGTTCGAAGGGGGTGTGTAAAGGTTGGGCTACCGTGTGCTCGTCGCCCTAACTGGTTCCCCATTTATACAAACGAAGTGGGCTTGACTGTTGGTGCGTGCTCCACTTCAAAGAAGTCTGCTCTTACCCTGAACGAGGGAAACGGTAAACTGAACCCCTCACCTCATCACTGCCCGACTCACGGGCTTGGTGTAACCGCCGGCAAGGCTAACGGCGAAGGCTTATACCGCCGGTGAACTTTTGCAATGCAGGGCTCAGAAGCACAGCCTGAAATCAAGCTATATCGTAACCTACCGTAATATTTCTATATTTAGTGACATGGTGGAGAGGGGGGCTGACATGATAACCCCAAAACCGGCCAGCGAGTCCCACCCTGCACACCAGCACAAGGACCTGAAGCTCCATTGATTAGTTTGGAGGCAGTGATGTTTCAAGGGTATAGCTATAAACGCCGATGTGTAACATTGGATATAATACAACATATAGCGCGATTCTAGCGACGAACGGCCAGTGACCTCACTTCCCTACAACCTGCTTTTCTCTCCTGGGGCATAACGACGGTTGATGTCAGGGGACGCCATGTATGCGACTTGGCTTGCAACTGCCACGCAGACCATTTTCTCCCTCCACTTCTCATCAACTTTGCCTTTATCTCCAAGTTCAGATGGTGCGCTCCAAATCTCGGTCGAGTCGCTCCAAATACCGTCGTTCAGGTGTCGCTTCCAACCAAACACACCCAAAGTGTGTGAGGCGTAGTCGGGGGATAGAGGTAAGCGGCACTTGAACTCGATGGTGATCGAGAGAGACGGGTACCAGCTTTTCACAAGGCAGATTGGTCAGAACACACGTCGCTTTTGCTATTCACTATACTCACAATTTCCGTCCCTTCGTATACTCTTGCGGCAGTACATCCCAAGGGGGTTGAATCATGTCCACGAAGAATGGGATATACGCAGAAGATAACTTCACTTCTGCTGGTTCAGTCAAGCGAACCCAAGTACCCGTCATCAAACCATCAGTATCTCTTCCTTCAGCGACAAAGCTAGCGTTCTTTTCGTCGAAGTAAGGATCCCTAGCCCAGTTGTAATGCGCGGTAAACCTCTGAGCCCAATGATGCGGGGTAAGTTTTGCCTTGGATGGGTGGACGACTAGAGGGTGAAGAGGAGCATGGGTGCTCGGGAGCGACACTCCTGCCACCGCTGAAGTTGAAAGTTGGTCGAAATTACTGAAAATCAGCTGGACGGTAGCCTTCAATGCGTCCTAAGGAAGGCGTGGGGTCCGTTAGCTTACTAGAGACAAACCGGGTATCAACACGTGCGGACCTTTTGGTACAGTTCTGCGGCAAGGTTTGTGAATTGATTCCCCGTCCTAACGTTTGAGATCTTAATCTCCATCGGACCTGGGGTCGCAGCTCGAAGGAACTGGCTTGAAAGGTGGATGATGTCTGGGTGAACCGTTGAAGCTTGGCATTGCCTTGCGGCGTCCACGACCAGACCGAGAGAGTAACCTGCGTTAAAGGCGTTCGTCGGGATAGCCGGTCATTCTTAAGGTCACGAACGAACCTCCATAAGTCACCCTAGGTCCGAAGTGTCAGTTCAGCCTTGGCCGCGGCGGTCGTGATAAATAACACGTTGACACCTACACACCGACAGTCCATTCGAAATCCGCGACACACTCGTACACTTGCGTTCCATCGTCAAGTGTCTTCTTAAATTTAGTCCGACTTGCTTCACTGAGAGGTGCCATGGCGGTGACGCGCGACGTCTACGTCTACACCAGATCCAAAAATTTGAGGAGATAAGGGCTGGGGGAAACACACCGACGGTCATTGCAATTTATACGCATGAGACGAGACATTGCTGACGCATACCTTTGATTCAGGGGAGTCTGTCCGCACCCCCAACGAAGGAAACGGTGAGGTCTAACTGGCCGTCTTTGGGGTTGGCATTGTTTGTCTCCGGGAACTATCGATACCCGAAGCCGAACTTGGGTCTCAACATTCATGGACCAGCTTGGCAGGTTTATAAGCTAGCTTGCAATTGGTCGAAATTCACTTGATAGTCTTCGTTTTCATTATGTTCGCTCGGTTGAGGATCAAATAGGAGTCACTTTGCATTTGTCATACGACGGCGCCCTACATAGACTTGAAGCGTCCAAACGATCTCTGCCCCCTCAGAGCTCGTCGAAATCTATCCACGCTCTTTGAGGCCAAGGCACGACCTGGAATAAAGGAGAA
>WSUI01000042.1:34583-90979 GCA_019633595.1 Tulasnella sp. UAMH 9824
GCTTGCCGACCGGTGACACGCAACGGGCCAGCAATTGAGGCACGTTGGATATAATTCACGCAGAGCCGAGTACTAAAAGCTACTGATGTGAGCTCCGAGGAGCATCCAAGGAGGGGTATCCCGGATGTCTGGGATGGAGCAACGGTGCGGCCGGACCAACGAAGTCCCTCCTTAATTGCGCTCAAGGAGCCCCAGCTCCGCAGCTCAACTTAGCGGTAGTGCGCTGACGAACTATATATTTAACCTCGTGCACATGATACTTTGGGGGAAAGGAGGGCTCCTCCGTGACAACGCACGGACTCGGACAGCGTCATCCATAACGGCTCTATATATATCAGGCCTAAAATATTTTTGCAATGTTTTGGTATACCTGCGGAGATACGCGTAAACTACCTCTCGGTTAACGAGCACACAGCCTTTTTATATCGTGGTGTTATGAATATCCTTTGGTTCTCAGACGCTCAGGAACGGATCGGCCGCAGTCAAAAGGCAATGCGATTCCCCACAAACTGACGCATGGAAGTACGTTCCATAGGCCAGCAACACCAGCTGATCCACGGCAGGGGTGAACAGGCCGCGGCATGGTTCGACAGGAGTTGTCACTGTTTGTCGCGTGCCTTGGTCGTTGTCTGGGAGAGGTCTAAACACGGCCTACTGTAGCCGAGCTCATATACTAAAATTACAAGGGAAAACGCGATTACAAGACGCGCTGAAGACAAGGGTAGGAGGTGTGGTTGAGGTAAACGTTCGAGACTGTTCATGTGGCTTACGTCCACGGCCGTGGCTTTTTCCATTGGTCCCTTGATGAAGAGGTTTTTTTCCTCTCTGACGATTTTTTCGTTGTCTGTGTGGCTGATCGGTGTGATATACGTGACATACCCCACAGAGGAAGAATTCGAATTGTGACGGCGGCGACGAAGTCCAGGAATAGCTTTCGAACAAATGAAGGCCCCTGGCGACCGACACGACGGGAGCCCAATTATAGCCCTGGCCAACGCAACAAAGGGCCCACCGGTCGGCCAGCAAAGATGGGAGCTTTCCGCTGTTAGAGTAGTCGATGATGCAGGTAGTTACTTGGCTTGGGAGGCATCCGGGACGTGGAAGAAGCTGTTCGATCTGCAGGTTTGAAAAAAGAAAAGAAAGAGTGGCGGACCGGGGTGTTTCGTCGGAGGGGGAGAAAGGAAGTTCGGCAACAGGGTCGGACCCGCAGCTTCCGTGTGTCACATCTCACGCTCCTTTTTCATCCATTGTATAAAAAACCGTCTGCCAAGTTCTCTTGTGTTCCTCCCAAGCCCTCTTCTCCCTCTTCGCCTGCTTGAGTCCTGTACTCTTTCTCCCCCCATTACCCCACTTTAGACCTACCAATCATCAACCCACACACTCCCTAGACTTCTCCTTTACTTAGTATACCACCCATGTTCACCGTTCTCGCCGCCTCTTTGGCAGTCCTCGCTGGCTCGGCAGCCGCCAAGGGAACGCCAACCCGTCACCACGAAATCGCCGCCCGCCAAGACAACTTCACTCCTCTTGCAAGCCAGCACTTCAACTACAACAGCTTGGTGCGTCACCTCTTGGCCTATTACCACGTGCCACGTCAGGAGGATTAACCTTCCCGCTTCCTTCATTGTAGCCCTACCAAGCCGATCCTAACAATGGCGAGCGTGGCACGCAATTCGGCTGTCAGTTACTTTTCCGGGTTTGGCTCGAATTTCAACCTGAACTGACGGGCTTCTTCTCCCTTAGACAACATTTGCAACAAGACCACTGAAACCCAGGACTCCAAGTGCCAGACTTTGATCATCAACGACATCACCGACTTCTGCTTGTGGGGTCCTCCAGAGCCAAATAGCGAAGTCGGCAACACCGAGGGTGAATCCGTCGCCTGGTGCACCAAGCCCGGCCATGGCACTCGTCTCATCCCCGCTGGTGCTCTCACTGGTGTCCAGTTCATGAGGACCCCTGACTACATCCAGGTCACTGGTAACATCAACCAGGTTCTCATCGACATGGCCGCTGACGACGGAGGAGGAGAGATGGACCCCCACGGTGCTGACCAGCGTGGCAACCCTCTTGGTGGTCTCGTTTTCTCGACTGCCTACGGTAACGGCTACACCCAGATCATCGAATGGCACAAGTAAGTGCCGACCCCGCACGGTGATATGGTATTGTTCTGACTGCTCTCCTTGCGCAGCTTCATGGGTTCCAACCAGTTCTGCCTGAAGGCTTGCGACCCCAAGGGCCCCAACGCTGCTAACTTCTGCCAACACATCTACGACCGTATCGGATGCCAGTACAACGCTCCTGCTTCCTACGCCGATGGTGAATTCACTTCCTGCTTGGGTGACAACCAGGACTTGTACGTGCATTTCTTTTCATTGCCTTTTCCATCCCAATAACCGCGTCTCGTCCATCTAGCCCTGGTATCTACACTGGTGCCGACGGTGTCGTTACCACTTACCAACAGCCCCCAGAGTCCCTCGGCCCCATCTCCACCATGCCCTACACTGCTAGGATCCCGGCCTCATCTTCCTGCACGACCTACACCTCGGCTGCTATCTACACCGGCTTGCCCACCCCTGCCGTTGCTACCACCAGCGTCGCCGCTTCCTCCGCCGCCGCCGCCACCACTCCAGCTGCCAGCCCTGCCGTTGCGAAGTCTGCCTCCGCTGCTAGCAAGGCTTCTGCCTCCAGCACGGCCTCTGCCTCTCCCAACGCCGCTGGTGCCCCCGCCAAGTTCGGCATGGGTGGTGTTTTGAGCATCGCTGTTGGTGTCGTTGGTGCTGCCGTCGGTGCCGTCGTGGCATTGTAAGATGTGCCATTAGGTTTCTCGTTGGTCTATGCAGTTGGTTGTTTCACGCTTCCCCTCCGTCATTGGACTTCCGTTTTCGTTTCATTATGACCCCGATCTTCCGGATTTTCAAACGGACCCTATCTTAGTAGTGCCCTGGCCTTTTGTTCGTCGGTTCGCAATCTTCATCCCATTTTTACTTCCTTATTCATTCCCCGGAGCCGTGGCTCCCAATAAAAAATGCGGTATCAATCCCGTGTCAGTCACATTGAGCCGAAGTGTGCGGCGTGCTCTCAGGATCACCCTTTCACATCTGTCTGCGCCCGCCTTCCCGCCATTTGGATTGAATGGGAGTGGTCCGCCGGGCACGCCGAGTACGGAAATACGTCGGTCTGACGTTTCAGCCTGAACCTTGCGTCTTCCCTCCTTTGTCGCCATGGACGAGAGGGACGCGCTTCCTCTGGGCCTTCCTGGCGCACCCCTGCGACGGCCCCCGGCATCTTAGCTAAGGGGGCACTAATTCAAGCGATCGGCGTGAGACCTCATGCGCCACCGGGACAAAGTATCGGAGGCAAGCATTCGGTAGGAAGAGCATGTCCGAGAGCCCAGTTTCGACATCCTTCATTCGACTACAGTTGAAGCTATTCAGCCGGACCTAAGCGACAGTGAGGGCCGGCTCTCGTCTCGTGTTGTTCGCCCGGTCTGTCTGCCCAGGAAACATATAGCTAGCTTCACCGAGCCCGAAGGAGTTGAAGATGCCGTGTTCGCCCACCGTCCTCTTAGGGTATAGGGATAAGCTATACCGCTCTGAATCGATACATCTGTCAGCGTCGTACGCACATGCCGTCTCGCTCGGATAAAAACTCGTCGGGTCTGAGTGTCAAGCAGCTCTCCTTGCTCAAAAACTCTGCACCTAGGTTCAGTCTTATATCCCTCATGGCGCCGCTTAGTGAAGCCATTAAAACCACGTCCAAGGAGTCTTTTGAAGATGGCACGCAAATTTACGAGTGTACTGCAGACCCGCAATGGGCGTTCGGCGCGTATGTTTTGACCTGCTCCTTGATTCTATCCTGGTCAGCCTGACGAACCTGGACCTAGGGTGACTTACGGAGGTCAGTCTCTCTGTATTCAACCACACGAGAGAAAACACCCATCTTCGTGACTTCTGGAACAGGCTACGCTCTTGGGCTAGTTGTCGACGCAGCAAGAAAGCTTCAAGCTCCGACCTCGCATCCCGATATCATTCATCTTTCAGGCCAGTTCCTTCGAGCGACAACACCGGGTCATATGGAGATTCGAGTAACCAAAGTTAGGACCGGCAATCAATTTACGAACCTCACGGCAGAGGTGCACCAAAAGGTTCGTTCCTTGTCGTCTCATCGGTTGGGATGAAATCGCCCTACGACAGCGGTCTAAGGCTCTTGCTGTGGCTTCCCCCCAGAATTCGTCGAACATCACCGTTCAGCTCGTTTTCGGCAACTTTGAAAGCATCTCCAAATCTGCAGTGGCTGGGGTATCATTGCCCACCAGCCACGTTCCACTGCATCCTCTGGTCGTCCATCCGTCCCAAGCGAAGCTGGCCCCGCCCCATTGGGCTCAGAGGTTCTCTGAGCATTACATACACGCTCATGATCCTTACTTTGAGGAGAAGAGCAAGCTGCTGGAGAGCGAGGGAAGGAACGTCGATGGGTTAATGTTAGGGACGTGGATCCGACTGATCGAAGCGGAGGAGGTGCAGATGTCTCCGACATATATTCCGTTTGTCGTAGATATGATCCAAGTTCCTTGGGTTATCCTGCCAGAGGAGCATACCAAGGGAAGGGTCTTGTAAGTGTTCAACCTTCTGTGTGCCAAGCGCGCCCTTGTTTTGACGGACCGCTCGCTCGTTCGAACAGCTGGAACCCTTCCCTCACGATCGCAATCGAGTTCAAGTGCCGTCTACCTCTACCGCCTGATCATGCCTCGCATACGTTGGCTATCTTCAGTCGGAAGCGACACCTGAAGGACGGCATTTGGAACGACTCGACGGAGATTTGGAGCGCCCCTGCCGAGCTTGGAGACGAAGTGCAGGGCGAGATCGATGAGAAGTGGAGGGAGAAGATGGTCTGCGTGGCCGTCTCGAGCCAAGTCGCGTTCATGGCGCCCCCCGACATCAATCTTCGCTACGCTAAGGGCGACAAGAGCAGGATGTAGGGGGTTGCACTTGGCAATTTCAAAACTTCGGCTTTGTCTGTTTTGGGGCTATGACGTTGCGAATGACCTAGGCTAAGCCGGAAACCTCCTATCCCGCAGTAGACTTCGCGTAAACAAAGCGTGGCTTGAAGAAGTGGGTTTTGAGTGGCCTTGAGCTTACGAAACACAAGCGCTGCGCGTCTAGCGGTCACAAGCAATTGTTCGACTGCGAGTAGGCTGTGTGCCAAAGCAAATGTCGAGAGTAACGTACTTTTTAGCTGACTCAAAATGATGACGATAAAATAGGAAACCGAAGGTCGGAAAAGCAGTAAAGATAGGTTATGACATTTACCGGGGATGCTAACACGAGGATCTGTTGCACGGCTCCGGGTGCCTACATTCCCGGACAATCAGAGCCGTCCGTGCAAGTTTGTTGTGCAACGGTGAGTGCTTAAACTCACCGTTAACGCCTTTGGCCAGTGCAACGGGAAATCACTTGGACGCTCTAAGTCAAGGTGCTTAGTGTCTTGGGCGCATAAATCGCTGTAATGCTTGGGTTGCGATTATCATACTCGCATCCTCCCCCCGAAAATCTGATCAGGTTCAGGGCATTCACTCCATGGCTCCGCTCAGTGAAGCAATTATAACCGAGTTTAAGGCTACTCTCGAAGATGGTACTCAGCTGTACGAGTGCACTGCAGATCCGCAATGGACGACGGCTGGAGTGTATGTGCCTAACTATCACTGCTCGACGGTGATCGGACTAATAATATCTGAAACCAGGGTTACTTTCGGAGGTTTGCCTATACATTTACGACGCATCGAACTTCTATCAACCTTCTCCTCGTAGGTTATTCTATAGGCCTCGTCCTGGACGCGGCAAGAAGACACCAGGCTTCGTCGCCTCACCCGGATGTTATTCACCTTTCGAGCCAATTCCTTCGAGCTGCCACGCCGGGGTTGATGCAGATCAGAATATCAGAATCAAAAACAGGAAGTCGGTTTACGAACCTCGCTGCGGAACTCCACCAAAAGGTCTGTACACGTCGCAAACCTCGTCTGGCACCTGTCAAGCGATCGAGCTCAACGTATTTGCTCAGAACATATTGAAGGCCACTTTCCAGCTGATTTTCGGCAGCTTTGACTTGATGTCCTCTTCACCAATGGCAGGGATCTCGATTCCAAGTACTCATGCCCCTCTCCACCCCATCGTCGTCCATCCAGCCAAGGCTAAGCTTACCCCACACTACGGATCTATGAATTTCACCACACATTACAGCTGGGCCAGGGATGATTACTTTGGCGACAAGAACGGTCGCGTTGCCACTGAAGGAAGGAACGTTGACGGGTTGTTGACAGGTGCCTGGTTTCGGTTGCACGAATCACCAGAAGTGAAGATGTCCCCTGCGTATATTCCCTTCTTTGTGGACATGATCGAATCGCCTTGGAACATATTGCCTGAGGAGCACACTCAGGGAAGGAAGTTGTGAGTGTTCGATCTTTTTGAAATAGCCGAGTGTCGGGGTTACATTGAACCATGTTCGCTCCGGACAAAAGCTGGCACCCATCGCTTTCGATTACCATTGAGTTCAAGTGTCGCTTACCTCTGTCCTCTGAGCACGCCTCTCACACTTTGGGCGCCTTTGGCTGGAAGCGGCACTTGAGAGATGGACTTTGGAGCGACTCGACCGAGATTTGGAGCGCACCCTCGGAGCTTGGAGACCCAGCTGAGGTCGACGATAAGTGGAGGGAGAAAATGGTCTGTGTGGCTGTCGCGAGTCAGTTCGCGTATATGGTGTCATATGATATTAATCGTCGTTATCTTGGATGGGAGCCGAGCAAGTTGTGAGGCCGAGATCCGTTGGATCACCCGGGCTTGGGATCGAGCAACGCGCCGCAAGCTTTTACCACATTGTCTTAATTCTTGCGCATAGCAATTATAAATTAACCGAATCATCTTATCTCTGGATAGACGTGTGAGGGAGGGGAGGGGAGCACGGAAATCGCCCTTTGAAAAGTAGAAGGCTTAGTGGTAAACGCCTCGGCGGTCCTCGAAAGCAAGACCATCAAGTGAACACCACCGAACCGAGGCTTAAGGTGCCGGCGGCCTACAGTCGACCGCGGACCGGTCTTCAATTGAGGCCTTTGACGTCAGCTCCCCACAAGGGGGGGAACAATAGAAGAAGGACGGTGGGAAGAAACGTGAAGACGTCCGTGCGCGCGCCTGAGCTTAGCACCCGCAGCGGTATACCAAGCTCGCCCAGACCAACATGACACCCGGTCTTGGCAAGCGTTTTTCCACTGGCGGACGCCAACACACCACCACCAAGCATTGCTTGGCCATCCTCGGCATGACCGAAAAACGTCCTAGCCCGCTTCCTCGGCCAGGTATATCATCCCTCGTCTCCTCCCCCATCGAGCAGAGCAACCTCCACTCACCCATCCTCCCTTCCCCTCGCCTTCGCATTATAGACCTTTCAAACCCTCACACTCCCTCAACCCCTTCTTCTCTATAGTTACTTCCACTTAAAATGTTCACCATCCTCGCTGCTTCGTTGGCAGCCCTCGCTGGCTCCGCCGCTGCAAAAGGCACCCCAACTGTCAACCCGGCCCTCGAGCCCCGACAGGCCGCTTTCACTCCTCTGGCTAGCCAGCACTTCAACTACGACAGCTTGGTGCGTCGCGCTGGTGCTGCGCTGCAGCAGTTGCATCGCATGACGTTTTGTTTCTGACCGTGTGCTCTTTTTCCTGCCTTGCAGCCATACCAAGCCGATACCGGCGATGGTGAGCGTGGAAGGCAATTCGGCTGTAAGTCTCTGCTTTCTAGGGCTCTCGCTCTCCTCTTCGGGTCCGATTTCGTCGTGGACTGACGCCTTTTTCTTCGGTTCTCTAGACAACATTTGCAACTCGACCACCGAAGGTCCCACCTCCAAATGCCAGACCGCTATCATCAACGGTCTCGACGACTTCTGCATCTGGGGCCCTCCTGAGCCCAACAGCGTTGTCGGCAACACCGAAGGCGAGGCTGTTGCGTGGTGCACTAAGCCTGGCCACGGCTCTCGTATCATCCCTCAAGGCGCCATCACCGGTGCTCAGTTCATGAGGACCCCCGACTACATTCAGATCACCGGTCACATCAATCAGGCCTTGATCAACATGACCCCCGATGACGGAGGAGGAGAGATGGACCCCCACGGTGCTGACCAACGTGGTAACCCTCTCGGCGGTCTTGTCTTCACCAACGCATGGGGTGCCGGCTACACCCAGGTCATCGAATGGCACAAGTGAGTGTTCCTTCCTCACCTGTGACGTCACCCTTTGTTCTGACCCACATGCCTTTGTTAGCTTCATGGGTGACAACCTCTTCTGCTTGAAGGCTTGCGACCCCAAGGGCCCCAACGCCGCTCGCTACTGCGAACACATCTTCGACCGTATCGGATGCTGGTACAACGCCCCCGCCGCTTACCTCGACGGCGAGTTCTCTTCCTGCTTGGGTGAATCCCAGGACTTGTACGTTTCATTCTTTTGTGCGGGCTGCTCTTAGTCGATGAACTAACGCCCTGAATTTTATCCAGCCCTGGTATCTACACCGGCGCTGACGGCGTCGTCTCTACCTACACCCAACCCCCAGAGGAACTCGGCCCCATCACCACTATGCCCTGGAACCCCATCGCCCCTGCCTCGTCTTCCTGCACGACCTTCAGCTCCGCTGCCATCTACACTGGCCAGCCCACTCCTTCCATCGCTCTGACCACCAGCGTCGCTTCCAGCTCCGCTGCTGCTTCGACTGCCGCTGCCTCCAAGTCTAACCCCGCTGTTACCAGGGCAGGCGCTTCAAGCACTGCTTCTGCGAGCTCCAGCGCCAGCGCCAATGCTGCTGGCTCTCCCGTCAAGTTCGGTGTCAGCGGTGTCTGGGGTGTCGCGGTCGGTGTTGTCGGTGCTGCCCTTGGAGCCGTCGCTGTCCTATAAGGGGTGTGATTGGGACTTCCTTCTATTGGACTGATTTGTCGTTGATCTTCCCTCCTCTGTCCTTGGACTCGTTCTCGCTCATGACCTCTATTTTTCTCGTGACGCTTTTCCGGACCTTTCCAGAGGACACTGTCGTGGTGCCTTGCATAGCATGTTCGTCGCATTTAGTTTCAGCTTTTTTCGTTACCCTTCCCTATCTTCATCAAGCATTTTTTATACACCAATAAAATGCGGTACCCCTCCGTTCTAATCATACTGCGCGTGAATTGTCACGCACACACACAAACAAAAAATCCGTTTGGAATGCCGTGCCCCGGCAAGAATATCGGTGGGAGTTCGGGGGCTTTGTGCATGAGGTCCCCTCCATTGAATTGGTACGCCTCTTCAGCGAACCTAGCATTTTGTAACCATCGCCCTGGTTGCTGTCGTGCCTACATTTCGATAACAGGGTACACGTTTTCACGAAGTCAATCAGCAGCTTTTAGCAACGACCAGTACTAAAATGGAAGCTACCACCTGTCGAACGGTGTGACGCCAAGTCAAAGTCCGGTTTCGTTCAGCCAACACCCGCACGTTCGTATGGGGTCGATTCCTGAAGAAATCTGGATCCTGATATTCAACGCCGTTCAGGATGGTAAGTTCTAGTGATGCCCTATGAACGTAGAAGCGTGATTGTGATAACGGGTTTCTTCGCAGGGGTACCGAAACCCAGTAAAGGTGGAGAGGTCGATTACGGCTTGGCAAGAGCAGCATCCATTCGCCCGCTCGCGGAAACGTGCCGCACATTCCACCGAATATGCCAGCCATTCCTTTTCGAGACAGTCGCGATCGATTACTATTCAAAAGCAAGTCAGCGGAAGGTTGACGTGCTCAGAAGCAAACCTCATTTGTGCAGCATGGTGTCGAAAGTCTGCATCAGTTGGACGCGTATGAAAGACTGGAACCGCGAGCTTTGGGGAAAGCTGGAGATAGCCCTCATGGAACTGCATTCCGTTCGAGAGGTGTGGATCTGGGGAGCGAGATTATCGAGAGCGTTGTTCGACCACTTCCAGCGGTGCCCTCGCTTAGAAAGCCTGGTCCTACTCAATGTGTCCACGATCGACGCAGCGGACCCGACTCCGATCTCGTTGGACTCGCTCAAGTATCTCCGCTATGAGCCCCACCGCCGTTTCGGTGAGACAGACTTCTTCCACGCGATAATCTTGCCCAAGTTGGAAACCCTCCACATCGCATCCGCATTCCTGTCTGATCACCCAGCGGGCTCATTTAATCACGGAACGTTCCGATTCGACCCCTCCGTTCTAAAAATTGAACCTCACCCCCGCGGCGGCTCAGGAGTGGGCCGAGTGGAACTCTTACAACGCGCAAATCGATTCCGGTCGCTGAGCCTGCAAGGAGTGCCCGAATTTAAATCTAGTCATGGTTTCAGCATCCCTGACGACCTCGTTCCTGAATTGGAAGCCTTCCGAGGGCGGCCCGAAAACGTTCTCGCTTTCTGCAAGGGCAGACCGGTCCGGAATGTTGTCACTTGGTTCACTAGGAGGGCCAAATGGAGGATGACGGATCATGTACCGAATGTGATTCAACCGGCTTCAGCTCCCCTAGAACACTTGTCTATTGATCGGGTCGTGTGGAGGGACGGGACGATGGAGTATATCGCACGACAGTGCCCAGAGCTCGTAACATTGAAGATACGAGTGAAGCGTATCAAAGGTACATTATCGACACGCTATCCTATGCTCAAGCTTCGAAAGGCGACCTTCCTCTCTCTCGAGGGTTCGTGGTTTCCGCATGGATACACCAGTAACTTGAAAGTGGAGAGCGAGGCCAAAGTCCAGGGGTGCCAGGAGTTCTGGACCCGCTTGGAATACTTAAGATTGGACCCGCACTACTTCTGGAGGTACAGGGACCTCACAGTCGAGCGGATTCAAGAGGAGGAGTATGTCGAATGACATTAATAGCAACGGTCGAGGAACAGAGTCCAGTAGTTGGACCTCTTTGTTGTCAGACTCTGAGAGCATTCTGGGTATACCCCTTGCCCGTGTAGCACGAACATCATGTTAAATAGTCCATTTTGTTCATTGCAATATGCACTGAGCTCTATGGTCTTGTACCTGCGTCACTTGCCGGACCAGGTGTCCGGTGGCCATTAGATACCAAGTGTGGGTCAGCGGGTTGCGGGTATGCGCCCCCTTCCGGAATGACTATGACCTGAGCCCTCAACTTTCGAAATGGCTGCAGGCGAAATTTGAAACTCGGTGCCAACCGAGGCAGGGGACTTGCAATTAAAGGGATGTACATGCGACACTCGACTTGTAACTCCAGACTTTGCAGGAGATTCGGGTGGAGACTCCGAGCCTTTCCGTTCAGCCACATCCGCATCCCCGTGGCCCTATGGCGTCACTTCCTGAAGAAATCTGGCTACTGATATTCAAGTTCATTCGGGACGGTGAGCTCTAATGATGGGCTGTGGGCGTAAGGGGGTAATCGTACCATCAAATTTCTGGGCAGGTGTACCGAACAGTGAAAGCACCCGTTCTCCCACTCACAGAAACTTGCCGCACATTCCACCAGATATGGCAACCCCACCTTTTCGAGACGCTTGTGATGAGGCTTTCTTCAGAACCCAGTCTCGGGGTGGTTGACGTGCTCCAGAGCAAGCCTCATTTGCGAAGCATGGTGGTCAAGGTTCGCATAAGTTGGGCGCATGAGGAAGTTGGCATACCGGATTCTTGGAAAAGGCTGGAGAAAGCTCTCAGGGAACTTTATTCCGTTTGAGAGTTGGTGATCCGGGGAGCAGATATATCGACAGGGCTTTGGGATCACATACAGCGGTGCCCTCGTTTAGAACGACTGGTTCTGATTGGCATATCCATAGTCGGAGCAGCAGAGCCAACTACAATATCGATCCACTCTCTCAAACGTCTCCGGTACCAGCTCCTGCACTGCCCTCGGTTGACAAACTTCTACATTGCGCTTCTCTTGCCGCAGTTGGAAACCCTCCACATAAGCTCCGAATTTCTGTCAGGGGCTGCAGACTTGTGCAGTCCTCAAGTCTTCCAGTTCTCTCCCTCAGTCTTAAAGGGCCTCATCATCGAATTTACTACCTTGACCGGGAACGCGACAGCGGGACTTCTGGAGCTGCTTGAACGCACAACCCGGATTAGATCGCTGAAGCTTAACGGACTGGTTCCCTTCAGCAGCGGGTTTAGTCTCCGTAATGACCTTATCCCTGAATTGGAGACCTTTCAGGGTCCAGTTCTTACAGTTCTTACTTTCTGCAAGGGCAGACCAGTCCGGGAGCCAGTGTTCACTTGGTTTCATCTAGGGGCCCCTTTGGAGATGACCGATGACATACCAAACCTGATCCGACCAGGATTGGCCCCCCACGGAACACTTGCATATCGGCTGGATATCGTGGAAGGATGATACAACGAGATATATTGCACGGCATTGTCCACAGCTCGTATCATTGAGGGTCCGGGCAAGCATAGAAGGCACACAATCGACGCGTCATCATATGCCCAAGCTTCGAAAGGCAACCTTCCTTTCTTACAAAAACCGTGGTTTACGGGTGGCCGTAACGGTAACCTGAAGGTGGAGAGGGAGGTGAAAGTAGTCCGGGAATGCCGGGAGTTCTGGACCCAGTTGGAGGACCTAAGGTTTGGACCCAGGCTACTTCTGGAAGTACCAAGGCCCCGGAGTCGAGCAGGTTCAAGGGAAGGAGGAGGAGTGGTCTTAAGAGTAGCAGTTAAGGGAACTACTTCCATTAATCTACACAGGTTTGCGGCCTAAGCCCGCAGAGCCTTAGAGTCCTCTGTACACCGGTTGTCTTATCATAAGAGCAGAGCGCCGGGCGGTTCACCTTGTTTAACGCGAATTGTGGCGAGTTCCATGTTTTTATATGGTATATTTCTTGTCGAGCAACGTTCTTCGAATTTCGAAGTGTGGTCCTTTCCCACTTTTGGCTTAAGGTTGTGCTTCACGAGTTTCCTGAATGACTATCGCCTTACCCTTCAACTTTGAAAACAAGACGAAAGTCAGGGTTCAGATCCAACTGATGCAGGGAATTCGCATTGGAAGCAAATATGTACCCGCGACGCTCGAGTTGTCCTCTCGAATATCCGGATGGTAACTCCGAGCCGCAGCTCGGTTCCGCTCAACCACAACCCCATCCTCCCTATGGTGTCACTTCCTGAAGAAATTTGGCTTCTGATATTTAAGTTCGTGCTTGACGGTAAGGTCTGCTGACGAACTGCCGGCGTAATAGCGTGATTGTAATATCGATTTTCTGTGCAGGGGTATCGAAAGTCAATACAGGTGGAGAGTTCGGTTATGACTTGGCCAGGATAGCCTCCATTCGCCCGCTTACGGAAACGTGCCGCACATTCCATCGGATATGCCAACCATTCCGCTTCGAAACACTCGTGATAAAGCATTATTCAGAAACCAGTCAACGGGCGGTTGATGTTCTCCGCAGCAGACCTCATTTGAAGGGCATGGTGTCAAAAGTCCGCATCCGTTGGACCACGGCCTATAGAGGAGACAGGGGACAGGAGCTTTGGGATAGACAGGAAAAGGCTCTCATGGAGCTCCATTTCATTCAAGATATGTGGATCCAAGCAGCAAACATATCAAGAGCCCTGCGGGACCACTTCCAACAGTGTTCTCGTTTAGAGAGACTGATCTTAATCAACGTATCCATGATCCAGGCAACAGAGCCGACCACAGTCTCGTTTCCTGCACTCAAATATCTCGTATACGAACCGCACCGCAATTTCCAGGCCACAGACTTCTTCCCTACGCTTTTCTTGCCAGTCTTAGAGACCCTCTGCATTGACTCAATGTTTCTGTTAGGGCCGGCGGGCTTTTACAGTCACGAAGCTTTTCACTTCAATCCCACCAGCCTTAAAGAGCTCTTCGTCAAAGCTTTCCTCTGGACCGAGAGAATGGAAGAGGGTCTAATGGAGCTCTTAGAACGGGCAAACAGAATCAGGTTGCTGAGTTTCAACGGAGAAAGCGAACTCAGGCATGGTTTCAACCTCCCTGTTGACCTCATTCCTGAAATGGAAGCATTTCGGGGCCGAAACGAAAACGTTCCCACTTTCTGCAAGGGCAGACCGGTCCGGAACCTGCTCACCTGGTTCCCAATGGATGGAAGCTGGAAGACGATGGACGATCTGCCGATCTTGATTCGCCCAGGATCGGTGCATCTGGAGCACCTGTATTTGGATCGAACCCTATGGGAGGACGATACGATGGAGTGCATTGCACGACATTGTCCAGAGCTCGAATCACTGAAGGTGCGGGCGGC
Organism: Tulasnella sp. UAMH 9824; assembly: GCA_019633595.1. NCBI lineage: Eukaryota > Fungi > Basidiomycota > Agaricomycetes > Cantharellales > Tulasnellaceae > Tulasnella > Tulasnella sp. UAMH 9824. The sequence goes on from WSUI01000042.1 coordinate 48,827, forward strand.
GCGCATAGACGGTCCACTATCAACGCGATATCAGATGCCCAAGCTTCGAAAGGCAACCTTCCTTTTTTCTGGTGGATCGTGGTTTCCGGACCGCCGCAATAGCGCCTTAAAGGTGGAGAACGAGGTCAAATTAGTCCAGGAATGCCGGGCCTTTTGGCCCCAGCTGGAATATCTAAGGTTAGACCCACACTACTTCTGGAGGTACCGAGGCGCTGAAGTCGAGCAGTTTCGAGGAGAGGAGGTGGTGGATTGGAACTAGGAACAGTCGTCCGAGTCTAGAACACGGTATCCATACCGGTTTGTCGCCCTGATTCGATACAGCGTGTTATAGTTCTGTGCAGAGCGGTCACCACTTTGTACAAACTCACTTGCTAGTACTGTTTGAGACTGTGCAACTTGTCGGATGCAAAGCACCGCGAGTTTGATCGACTTCACCAATACCCATTTTTTACTACCGCACAGGTTGGATCAATAGCCCCTGTGAAGAATATCTTGCAGTAATGACAGTATATATTGCTTTAGGCAATACGGATGGTGGCTTACGTTCGCGATTCAAATACGTCGGCTCGTCGACTCGAGTCCTTGAGTCGCTTCAAGTCAATATGCTTCCGTAATATTCGCTACCATATGATTATAATAGATATAGCGAAGAGGAAAATGCACCTGATTATTGCTCTCGCTCTTGAGAGTCTTGTGGTTGTGGGGCTGCAAATGTTGTCGCTGTGACTCGGTGTAGCCCGGCGCCAACTCGATCAGGAGCACCGTTAACTGCTCTGGCCTAGGCCATAAGTGCCGAGAGCATCATATCGTGTAAGATTTAAGCTCGGGTCCAGCAGATGCGGGGGACCTGATTTGTAAGGTATTGTGCGGTTCGGACTTTGAAGGAGATTCGAACGGTGGCGCCGAGCGAGTCAGTCAACAGCCAACGATCTCCCTCATCCATCATCCCTACCCACCAATGGCATCGGTTCCAGAAGAAATCTGGCTCTTGATATTTGAATTCATTCAGAATGGTACGTTCTAATGATGGGCTGCGAACGTAGCGGCGTAATTCCGACAACCTGGCTGATATTGATTTTCCGGGCAGAGGCGTCGAGAACCGCCCAGGGTGGACAGATCGACTATGACATGGCAAGAATAGCATCCGTTCTCCCGCTCACCGAAACGTGTCGGGCGTTCCACCGGATGTGTCAACCACTCCTTTTCGAGACAATCGTAATCGATGGTCGCTCAGGACCGAGCCAGCGGCGAGCCGGGTGCTTGGTTAACGCGCTCGAAGGGAAGCCCTATCTAAAGGACATGGTGTCAAAAATCCGCATCACTTCGGTATTCTTTACAAGCTCGGAGTTTGGGGATAAATTGCATCAAACTCTCGTGGAGCTCCGTTCCATCCGAGACCTCTGGATTCGAGAAGGAAACATATCGCTTGCTCAGCTAAGCCGCTTTCAGGAGTGTCCTCATCTGGAAAGGATGGTCCTCCTCCGAGTAGACTTAAGCGGCCCAGAAGATCCAGCCATCGCATCATTCCATTCACTCCAACACTTCCAATGCGAGCCCTACGGGTTCCCGCGTTCAACATCCTTTTTCGGTACACTGATGTTGCCGGGGTTGGAAACCCTCTGCATCGACTCGGTATTCTTAACGGGACTGGAGAGGCTCTGCAATCACGAAGTCTTTCAGTTCGACCCGGCTGTTCTGAAACAGCTCATTGTCGAAACAAGGATCGACTGGATCCAGACAATGGAAGAGGGTCTCGTGGAGCTCCTGAAACGTGCAAATCAAATCAGGTCGCTGAAATTACGGTTGGATAAACTCACCAGCGGGGTCAGTATCCCAGATGACGTTATTCCCGACTTGGAGTCATTTGACGGCAGAGCGGATCTAGTTCTCGCGTTCTGTAAAGGCAGGCCTATACGGAATCTCCGCACTTTTTTCACCACGTCTGTCATATGGGAGATGATGAATGACGTGCCGAGCTTGATTCAATCAGGCTCGGTCCCCCTAGAACATTTGTCTATCGATCGTATCCCATGGAAGGACGATACAATGGAGCATATCGCACGCCATTGCCCAGAGCTTGTATCGTTGAAAGTGCGGGCGGTGCACCTGAATGACACACTATCGGCACGAAATCACATGCCTCGACTTCGGCGAGCAACATTCCTCTCCATGCAAGGACCGTGGTTCAAGAATAACATTCGCCGCACTAAAATGGAAAGCGAGGCTGCAGTAGTACGGGAGTGCCGGGCATTCTGGATGGGTTTGGAGTACCTGAGATTGGACCCGAGTTACTTTTGGACATATCGGGGTCTCAAAGCCGCCCGGTTCCAGGGATGAGAAGAGAAATGAATTGAAGAAAAGCGGCTCAAGGAACAGGTTCCAGTGATTCATAAAACACAATTGAAGCTGAGCAAATACTCTCATCGCGAAGCGACTCACAACATTTTAGCTCGGGCCTCTGCATATATACTTTCTAGCTGTACTTGACAGATATCAGAGCAATTGGTGCTGAACTGAGCGAGCTATGCCCCGGGCACATGAATGGTCGATAATTACGTAAGCTTTTTGTTTGTGCCGCAAACGGCCGTAATGGAGATTTGACAGCCGACCAACTCAGGTCGCTGAAACTACCCTCGGATAGGTTGACGGTAGTTTCAGTGTTCCGGATGATATTCTCCCAAACTCGGAAGCATTCACCGGGAGCGCGGATCTTGTTCCCGCCTTCTTTCAGGAGAAGCCTGTCAGAAATCTTCGCACTTTCTTTACCGACGAGGCTCGATGGCTGGAGGCAGGTGATATTCCGAGTCTGATTTTAGCCAGGGTCAGTCCATCTGGAACACTTGTCTATCGAAAGGGCCTCGTGAAAGGACGATATGATGGGGAACATCGCACAGCATTTCCCGGAGCTCGTTTCGTTTCGTTGAAGGTGTGGGTGGTGCACGTAAATTGTGCACTATCGACACGCTTCCGCATGCCTCGACTTCGGCGAGCAACCTTCCTCTCCGTCGAAGGATCATGGTACGAGGATGATTCTGCATTGGTAAAAGGAAAAGCGAAACAGAAATAATTCAGGAGTGCAGGGAGTTTCGGACCAAGCTGGAATATCTAAGACTGGACCCAAACTACTTCTGGATGTACCGGGGTCCCGAAGCCGGCTGGGTTTGGGTCATAAGTATAGAATGACACCAAGAACAATGATGAGGAAACTGGTTCTGGTGGGCAATACTTTGTTCGTTGTTACAGAGTCGCGAAATTTATCGTACCTCCATGAGCATGCTCAGCTGCAAGTCACTCGTAGTGCACAAAAGTCTGAATTTGTGCCTCTTCTTGAATAGAAACTGTACCAGGCTCCATCCTCTCCTGTTCTAGCCCTGGGGTGGATCCCTGACAAGAACGGCCAGCAGTCTCGGATTTTTCTGACAGTATCGCCGAGCTGTTCAGCCTCATCCACGTTATCGACCTACCCACCTACCTCCGTTGTTTGATGGCGTCAATTCCCGAAGAAATTTGGCTCCTAATATTCAAATCCCTTCAGAACGGTGCGGTCGAAGAACATGTAGTGGCGGTTCCGAAGAGGTTGACTGATTTTTTTGGATTTCTGAGCCGGGGCCCCGAGAACGGCTGAAGGTGGAGAAATCGGCTATAACAAGGACAGATCAGCATCCATTCGACCTCTCACCGAAACCTGTCGCGTGTTCCACCGAATGTGCCAACCACTATTTTTCGAGACAATCGTGATCGATGGCCATTCAGAATCAAGTCGAAGGAGAGCCGAGTGCTTGGCAGACGTGCTCAAAAGCAAGCCCCATCTGAGGAGTATGGTTTCTAAACTACACATCGCTTCGACGGTATCTATGTCACCGGGTCTCTGGAATGGATTGGAGGAAGTCCTCACGGGACTTTGTTGCATCCAAGACCTGTGGATCCGGGCAGCGAAGATTTCGCGAGCGCTATTCGGCCACTTCCAACAGTGCCATCATCTGGAGAGGCTGGTCCTACTCCAAGTAACAACGGATTCATCAGCAAATCCGACCACCGGCTCCTTCAAATCCCTCAAAAATTTCCAGTTCGAGCCCTATGGCCTCCCCCGGGTGACAAACTTCTTCACCACGATTCTCGTGCCGGAGTTGGAAACCCTCCTTATGGACTCGGTGTTCCTATCAGGGGTGGAAAACCTGTGCAATCACCAGGTTTTTCAATTCAATCCCGCCATCCTTAGAGAGCTCATCATCGAATCAGCTTTTGTCTGGAGCGAGGACATGGAAACGGGTCTCGTCGAGCTCTTACAACGCGCAAATCGGATCAGGTCGCTGAAACTCCCGACGGACGGATTCAGCCACGGTTTCAACCTCTCTGATAATCTCATTCGGGAGCTTGAGGTTTTTGTCGGCCGAGCGGATCTCGTCCTCACCTTCTCCAGGGGGAGGCCTGTCCGGGATCTTCATGCCTACTTGAGCGAGGAGACTCGGAGCATCCGGGTGAGGACGGATGACGTACCCAACTTACTTCGTCCGGGGTCGGTTCCTTTGGAACGTCTATCTCTTACGTGGATCTCATGGGAGGATGACACTATGGGATACATTGCACGGCATTGTCCACAACTTGCATCACTGCAGATCCAAGCGGAGAACATCAACGGCACACTATCGACTCGCTACCCCATGCCTCAGCTTTGCCAAGCAACCTTTCTTCTTGTCCCCAGGCCAGAGCCATGGTACAAAAACGCGTACGAGAGTGATAACAAGTCCGAGTGTGAGACCAACCTCGTACTGGGGTCCCGAGAATGCTGGCCCCGACTGGAGTATCTGAGGCTGGATCCAAAATCCTTCTGGAGGTATCAGGGTCCTAAAACTGGCTGGGATCAGGTCAGGGAAGATGATTGAAATGAAGGACAGCGGCGCCGGAAATGGGTTCCAGTAATCGATACATATCCCCTGCTAGGAACCCGCATTGTATATCATCTTAATGTGCATATCCTGGTCGTGATAGTAAAGCCTGAGTACTGATGTATTTCGACGGCGGTGGCAGATCTCAGGGGCATTTTCTCAAGATACCGAAGAGTCGGGCGTCAAGACGCCATCTCAACCCTCTCTCAAGCGTTTTAACAACCGGAACGGCTATGATAAGCCGGTGCAAACATGGAGAGGCGAGTGAGGATGGACGATTGACGATGCGTGAAATGTCAAAATGGGAATGAATATTGTTCCAAATAAAAGACGGGATTATCCGGTAGATGGTCTAGTAACTCGCTGGAGCGTTCATAACTCGGATCACACCTCCTGGGACTGAGGTGCTGAGTCCCAAACCGGTCCCAGGGTGCTGAGAAGCCTTTATCGCCTACACGCTAAGACTGAAGGAAAAGGGAGGGATTCCGAAGTTATCAACAAGTGAAAAGCGTTGAGAATATGGATCTGGTGCGAACTGCGGCACTGGCCTCCCGGGACCCAGACATAATGTGACAATATGGCGGTCACCGCATCTCAGTGTCACCGGACTTCCCATTTAGCTGTTGGTTACCACCCCTCTTCAAAAAACTCGCCGCGGTGATCCTTTTACTGTTCAGCTACTTAGGTGACAAAGTCACATATACTCCACTACAGCGAATCCGCTGAAATATACTAATTTTTGGGGAACCCGGGCGCTTAGATCGAGCACAAGGTCACGGGTGGTGGAGCCGAATCCCCCCATCCATCCGAATGAGATCACTTCCCGAAGAAATTTGGGCCCTTATATTCGCCTTCGTTTGCGAAGGTATATGTCTAGCGCTCATTGTCGCAGATACATTCATTGATGTTGATACTTTATTTGGGTAGGGGTCCGCCGCGGGAGGCCGAAATCGGATCTCGAACATGACCAGGCCCAAGCAATAGCAATTCGTCCTCTCAGCGAAACGTGCAAGAGGTTTCGTCGCATCTGCTTGCCCTACCTCTTTGAGGCCGTCATTTTTGACGGTTCTGGGCAGGCCAGCCGACGAAGGGCGGCCACCTTAGTTTCGGTTCTACGCTGGGATTGCAACATGGCACGATTGGCACGGCGGGTGCGCATAGCCAACTGGCGACAAACGCTCAGTCCCCAGGATCTCACCATCTGGAGCAATATGTCGACGGCGTTCGGTCAGATGAGCGGGGTCCGCTACGTAGAGATCAGGGACGCAGCTGTTGTATGGGAACTTTTTAATCATTTACAAGGGTTCCCTCAGCTGGAAGACCTGTCTTTGACAAACGCCTCTGTTTTGGGGTCAACCACACAACGCGGGCCTTCCCAGCATCTATTTGGTGCCCTCAAGCGTCTCAAGCTCCATCCCACGCGGATAGGTGTCGAGTTCTATCAAGCCAGCGAGTTCATTGCACCATCTCTCCAATCGTTCCACACGAATACCACCTTACTTCAAAATATCACCAGCATCCAACAAATCTTTCCCCACTTCCCCGACTCTCTTCGTGAGTTGGCCGTCACATCGACTAGCGAACCGATGAGCCAAGAAGCCACGGTTCTTCACAGCCTCCTGAGCCTCTGCCCGGGACTCGAGTCGCTTAGGTTTCCTGCACCTCCGAGTCTATTCCGCCTCTCAAATAATCAAACCCTTTATCCCTTAGACGGTCAAATTCTCCGCCTCAAGAGTTTTGAGGGGCGTTCGGATCAAACTCTCCTATGCTGCGGGGGCAGACCTGTCGACACTCTCTGTATCAACCTCTTCCCAACCGACGTAACCATCGAAAACCGGCCGAACCTTCTGCGGCCCGGTTCCGTTCCACTCCGACACCTTCGCTTGGACGGGATTAGGTGGAAAATGAATACGATGGCCTTCATTTCTCGCCACTGTCCAGAACTAAGATCACTCAGGGTCTGTGCGACAGCAAAAGACGGCATTGTTTGGATGCTACAACCCATGCCTCGCCTTCGACAAGCAAGTTTTCTGGTTGGTGGTCTTGCTTGGTACGGAGACGAATGCCCTGCTGATCACTATACCGGCATCCTCCTGGGGTTGTACAAGGTCTGGCCAAGGCTAGAAAGTTTGAGGCTTCACCCCAGTTATCGCTGGAAGCGTCCTAGGCGCAATTGTGGGTGGAATAGGGTCTTGGGTAGAGAGGACGAGGATGGCTGATGCTATGTGTCCGGAGCCTGGGCACTCTGAATCTGAGATGGTTGGGATAGGGAATCATTGATGTGCCACATTTACGGGTGATTGCGGGTATAGTGGGGCACTCGCTTATCCAGATTCTGCAAAGAGTATTTACGAGATCCGAAGGGAAAAATACATGCGAGATAGTTAGACCTCTTTCAGGCTATGGAAGACTGTTGTACAGTAGTTTTAGTACAAGCAATCAGAGGCTTCGAATAGTAGGATCCCCAAGGCAAAGGAAAGGAAAAGGAAGGCGACGATAGCATAAACCATGATCATACATACGATAAACGATAGCTGAGCCTGAGGCTTCTGATCAGACCGAGGGGGAAGGCATTCAGAACGCTGTGGGCCGATAAGATGACGACACCTCCTCGCCGAACCCTGCGCAGTAAGAGTCGAGCCCAATCCCTGATGCAGGCGTCAGCAGAGCTGGAGATATTGTTCCATTCCCGTACATTGGAGGAAAGGTCAAAGGTGTACTTGAAGGCATCGGGACGGAGCGAGGAGAGAGCAATGGGCTCTCTGTAGGCTGGGGGCGATACCAGTTTGCCAAATCCGCTACGACCTGGGGATTAGATCCCGTTGCGAATGACAAGCCGAGCGAGAAGGAGGTTTCAATGGGGCTCCCGACGAAGTCGGATTCCTCCGTGCTCAAATCGCTGTGGGTGCTCGCCAGCCTGGTGGGAGGAAGATAGGACGACCGGACATCCTGAGGGCCAGGCGAATAGGAACTCGGCGGAGGAAGTGCTGTGATTGCTGAAATAGGCGAAGAGGTGACCTGGATTAGATTCGTGGGGAGGGTCTTGTTGAGCGGCAACATCGTCTCGGTCCACGAAGGCGATGCAGCTGGAAGGTAGACGATTTCCGACCCTGCGTTCACGTCAAGGGTGCCGGTGTAAGGGGAAATCGAGAGGCGATGAAGCATCTTTTGAGATTGAAGGAGAATATATGGGGGTAAGCTCCGAGGAAGCTGAGGTGAAGAATCCTGCTCGGCTTCTTCACCCTCGTACTGCAGAAGGTTCGTGACCGGGTCGCGGCTGACACGAGGCGGGCAGCGTTTGAAGAGGTGTGTGTTGAGGAGATCTTGAGAAATAGTGTCCTTGATCGCCATCAGCCACGGTGTTTGAGAAGGTGTTGCGAGACGTCCCTCGAGAACATCTTCGTGATGATCTGAGTTGCGGGAATGTGGTTAGTCGTCGAAGCCTCTACTGGAAGAAACCACAATCACTTACAGTAAGAAATAATGTGGTAGCTCTCGCGATTTTCACTCGTTATAACAATCGTCTGTCCGACTCGGCTTTAGTGGGCCAGAATATGCGAGGGAATGATTCTGGGCATACCCTTTTACAGATACCTTCTGGTTTGACAAAACCTTTCTCCGTCCTGCTGCCATCGGTGAGGCTAACAACCAACGATCGCATGCGTTTCGCAAGCTCAGAATTCTCGGGGATTTCGGCTTTGTCTAAAGGCTCCTCGTTGGTGGGTTCGCGATAAACCTATTCCCGGTTCGAGATTGTCAGCGGGTTGCGCTCCGTCGAAGTCGAGGCATGAGCTAGCTCACCAAGTATTCCCCGCCCACGCGCGATGGTGTCCATTTCTAGTAGTTTTGATTCAGCCCAATGGCGGTATCAAACGAGATGTGCGCGGACTATACCTTGCCGTCTGTCCATCTTCGAATGTCGGTCGCTGACTCCAAGAAGATAAAGGTCGATCCGCTTTGAATAAGGCGCTCTCTCTGGCTTGGAGGAATGCGCCCTGTGAGACCCCGAATGGATCCTCGCCGGAACGCCTTTGGGATGGCTTTTAGCGATCTGGTTATAGTACGTCAATAACAAGGTCTCACCTCGACCAGCAGAAGGGAATCGAGAACGGTTTCGATGTAACCGTAAAAAGAAGGCGCGATCAAACCTGAGCTGCTCCTATCGCTGCTGAGAGAGCGGGAGGAGCTGGTGGTTGAGGTTCGGCTTGATCGGTTGGGCCGAGTGGAGACAGAGAGGCCAGGATGACGATATGGGGCGTTAGAGTTACGATGGAGTCGATTTGACATGATGAAAGCTGTTACGGCTGGTGTTTGTGGGATGTCAGGGAGGAAACGAAAGGGGGAGAGTTGGGGAGGGGAAGAAGAGAGTCGGAAAGGTTGAGGTTGGGTCGACCGAGAGGCTATCCTCTCCTTTTAACCATGCTGGCTCTGATACTCCACATAGTGGGAGACCACAAGCTACGGCATAAGCTCGTGTGTGTACCATTGCAGCGGACGATCCACAATCGGAACGCGCCTTGTTCTCTTCCTCGAGTCAGGGGGGCACAGGGGAGAAGCATCAAGAATCGGAAATGGTTAGCATGTGTGGATCTGTGCCTGCGGCGGGCCATCGCTGACCTGTCGGGCGAGAGCGGTGGACTGGGTTGCCAACTTGGTTGACTTTGCATCGGTGAGGTTGCGCAATGATTGAGCCAGGTCGCCCGAGGCCCTGATCTCTGTACGTAGGTCATCGAACCGGAAACCAGTAGTGATAATAATAATAATAAATTGAGCCCACATTTTTTAGTACCAACATCGGCTCAAAGGTCATTAGGCACATAGAAGTCCTTCTCGATGATTTCTTTGATATCTAGTCGCCGACCGTGACGGCGCACTAGAAGATCGCGACACCCCCGATTCACTGCAGCGATAAGCCGAAAATTTACCAGTGATCGAAAGGTATGCCCCGCCTGAGTTTGACCAGGGACCGATCGGCAAAACAACATAGCTCGGCGGTATCCAACCAGCGGGAAGAGCTCGATAACACCGCCGATGTCATGAAGGTAGCTGCAAAGCCCCGAGGCACGAGGATTAATCGTTCCTCTGGGGGATAGTCAAAGGGGAACGCTGCTGCTTGTCTCGGGTGGGCGCAGATCTGTGCAAGCGTGCCTAGCTAGATTTATCAGTTGCGTGACTTTATTCCGGAGCTGCTGCTACTGCTGTTAAATGACTAAAGCTCGGTACAGTGTCTCCAACTTCAAACAGTGGGCTTGTCGAGAGGTAGCGCTACTTTGTGGATCGAGCGAACGCTCTGGAGAGATTCGTGTTGGGGGCTTCAAGCAACCATACGCGAGGGCAGAATCGGGGCGCTTTGAGCCACAACAGTTACCGAAAATTCCAGCATCGTCAACTCATGCTCCGAGTTCTTGGGCCATTGCATCAGACGACGTTGTCCTTCGGTCGATCTAAGGGCTCTCGGGGGACCGCAACCAATGAGAGGCGCGTTTGCCGGCAGCGAGATTGGCTGGCGTAACTTTTGGGCTCCTAGAAGAGTCCGATACACGATCCTTTGAGGCCGGCGGTGATTAGAAAGTACTTGGCCTTCGCTATAGTGCATCGTCTGATGTGCTCGCGCACTGAACGGTTACAAATATAGACCACATATATGCCCGTTACTTGAAAACAATGAGGACAGACTCGCTCAAAACGTTTCAGGGCAGCAGAATATTTTGGCCAGACCTGATGCGCGGAGCTCTCTCAACAACACCGAGGGGATGGTGGTTGCATCGACCCAATGGGCAGTACGTAACGCCCGCCCGAGGAGGAGAACATCAATGCATCCACGGGGCGTTTCCCGACATCGATCTCTGAGCTGAGATCCAGAAAACGCATTGGGCTCGACGAGGAGGATCAGTTTGTGCACGGCGGATCGCGGATCGCGGGCCATCCCGTCCGGCGGACCAGAGGGGACCAACAAACGTCATGAACTGATGGGGGAACGGACCGACGGGGGGCGCGGCGGAGCTATACGGTCCCATCGTTGATGGAAAGTTTCGGTGACACAGGTTGCGTAACAACACGCGCGCGACCCAGAAAGCTTCGGCGATCACATCGTCATTCTTCAAAGAGGATTAGTTCCAATGAGGAGCACACTTGCTAATTTTGGGACTATCCTTGTAGATGTGGATTTGTGTATATCCATTTCCAACTAGAGTGTGCGGTGGCTTGGCAGCAGCACAGGTCGACCAGGCCGTATAGGGATCTCGACTTGCTTTCCTGTTGTTCGCTAATATCAAGAGGGCACAAAGGGGTTCGATGATTAAGGACGGGGTGTAGGCGGTGGCTACTCGCGAGTGTAGCTTTCCGAAACAGGAGGCGTCATACCTGATTTAGCGCAATCGATAGATCCGGGTTTTCGGGGATCCACACCGGTCCTGACTCGCGTCGAAAGTCATACGGTCAACATCGACCGAAGACGCACCATGAGTCCCACTGCAAAACCTTCGACGTCGTGGGCGAATTGGAGGATGCGCATGGCGGGGTCGACGAAGTCGGGGTTCTTCGGTCGGTGACGAACGCGAGTCGAAATCAACAGGCACGGGATCGCGGGAAGTCGCCCTCACAAGTCACCCGGCCTTGTATTTTGCTTGACTCTCTTTCGACAAAATCACGTCTCTCTTTCAATACCTTGAATCTACTCGAGAAAAAAAATAATGTCTTCAGCAACCTCGACAAGACAGCCATTGTGGCTGAGATGCGAGAAGAAGGAGTTTGAACGCCGTGCAGCGTTGACCCCTACAACTGCCAAGAAGCTCATCGACGCTGGATTCGACATTACCGTGGAGCGCGACTCTCAGCGGATCTTTGACGACGAGGAATACGAAAAGTAGGTTGTTGGTTTCGAACCGAGTGCGGGTATCGGCGCATCCGGTCTAACTCGCATGGCTCCTCGCTTAGAGTCGGCTGCAAGCTCGTCGACAACAATACTTGGCCAAGTGCACCGACCGAAATCCCGATCATTGGGCTCAAGGAGCTCCCGGTCTCCACCGATCCACTCCCTCATACTCACATCCAATTCGCACATTGCTACAAGAACCAAGCCGGCTGGGCCGCCGTTCTCACTCGATTCGCTCGTGGCGGAGGCACCCTCTACGACTTGGAGTTCCTCCAAGACGAGAGGGGACGGAGAGTCGCTGCGTTCGGGTTCCATGCTGGATTCGCGGGTGCTGCAGCGGCGGCCCTCGCTCTTGCGGACCGCAAGACCAACAGCACTTCTGGCCCGTTGAAGGGGTTGAAGCTGGAGCCGTACAATAACGAGCACGAGATGGTCGCGGACGTCAAGGAAAAGCTTTCCAAGGTTAAGAATGCTGATGGAAGTCCGTACAAGCCCAAGGCTCTTGTTATCGGCGCCTTGGGACGGTGCGGACGTGGGGCTGTAGAGCTATTCAGAAAGATCGGGCTCGAGGAGTACGTGATCGACGACCATAATTCCGGGGAGGGCGACTGACGCCGTTTCCCGCTACTAGAGATGACATCTTCAAGTGGGATTTGCCCGAGACCGCAAAGGGTGGTCCGTTTGAGGAAATCCTCCAAGGTAATTCAAATCCCGGCTCCCTCGGTACGGGATGCGGTTGGCTGAATACCACTTCCCAGTCGACATGTTCATCAACTGCATCTATCTGTCTTCGTCGATCCCCCCGTTCATTACTCTTGACACGATCAGGGCCGCAGGCCCGAGCCGACGGTTGAGCGTAATTGCAGACGTCAGTTGCGACACTACGAATCCATTCAACCCCATTCCAGTTTACAACGTCATGACGACGTTTGATGCTCCAACGGTAGAAGTAGATGTCGGGTGAGTCTCCAGACCCCGAGAGTGTGGAAATGCCTTGGTGGTCGGACTTGGCGCGCTGATTGCTTCGACTTCCTCGTTTCTGCTTTTCCACGGTTAGTGAGGGGAACCCGCCCCTTTCGGTCATTGCTATCGATCACCTGCCTACGCTCTTGCCCCGTGAGGCATCGGAACAGTTCAGTGGGGATCTTCTCCCGTCGCTATACCTGATTCCGGAGATCAAGACAGCTCGGGTATGGGTCGAGGCCGAACAGCTGTTCAAGAAGAAGCTAGCCGATGCCGTCGCATATGAGGCGCAAGAGGCCAAGTGACGTGTGGAATGTGTAGATTATTTGTGTAAAGAATTTTTTTTTAGATGTGCATTGTAGCTGGAATTGTCGTGGTGTGGAAGTCGCGCGACTGGGGAACAACGCGGGCGCGGGATGTGTAAAGCCGAGCTGAGTCCGATTGGTTGCCTGTGGCACATGGCGTTGTGTTCAAGACTGGACTATCGCACTGAGTCCACCTCATTATCTTCCCCCCTCCCGACTGCACCGTCCCCCTTCCCGAGACTCTCGTCGTTATTACCGACCAGAGCTGTCTCGTTGTCGCTTATCCGCAGCACGCCCCTTGCTCCAGACCCCGAGTAGATCATCGTCGTGCGAGTTCCAGCAGGGCGGTCGCATAGCAACTTAAGGCGACTACCAGTCCTCTTCCGAACATTCCATCACCCCTCCCATCCCGCCCTTTCTCTTAAACCCTCAAGCAGGTTCTGCCCAAGGCTTTTTCACTTTCCACCTTTCCTTTCATTTTTCTCTTTTCTTCACTCTCAGTGGCATCGAACCGGCTTCGACAGCTCACTCACCGCCACTGACAGCGCACACCACCTTTACTCATATCGTATCAGCCTTTTAAACCTACCTCCTCCAACCCACCCACACCCATCTCTAAGACACCTGTAGCATCAAGTCCATCCAACCATGTCGGCCTTCATCCTCCCAGCAACTCCCACCATCGAGATCCACCTCGCTGATGACGAGATCTCACAGCAACTCGAAATCAAACCTCTGCGGTCACCTTACTCGCCCAAGTCCCCCTCACCGATGGCGTACGAGAACTCGGACGCAGACGATTTCAGACCTGTCCATTTACTGCCACCACCCACCGTCTCGCCACTGAAGGAACATCGCCTTTCAAAGCCGCAATCGGCAAGTCTCCCTACCGACAAAAAGGGTATCGATCAGGAACGCTTCGCCCAGCTCCTGAAGAGCTCCAGAGAACGTGCCGCCATGAAGCATGGCCGCAAGGAGAGCGTGGAATTGCGCAAGCAGGTCACGCTCAAGGTCCATACCACTAAAGCTCGTAAGTCGTGCCTCGTGCCAGTTGTGCCAACAATCACTAACCGCAGCACACGTTTCATCGTTTATCCTTGCCCCACGCTCGCGACTTTGACTTATCACCTGCCAACGCAATCTATTGCTATGCCCGTGGACGCGCAGTGGAACGTCGTGCACTCTTCCTGTCCAAGATTCAATCAGCACCCACAGCGGAAGCAGCCGAGTCTCCCGTGACCCCTCCCGAGTCGCCTGCCATTTTCCACTTCACCCTCCCTTCACCTGGCATGCATTCACCATTGGCCATGTTCGAGAGGCTTTCGAGTGAATCTGACAAGGGTTGCAACTCAGTCAATTTCCCTCGCGAGTCATCAGCTCCTCAAGAGCCCCGAAAGGGATGGGTCGAGGAAGTCGATTTCAAGGCCAGAGTGAGGAGCAATGGCATCGTCCGAGCAGCACCTGCCGCTAGTCTGGACCTCGCTGTTTCTGCCCGCTCGGCTCCACGAAAGCCCCGCGGTTCACCATCGCACGCCCTTCCCTCGCTCGACCAGATCACTGCTCGCTTGGCCACTAAGGTCGCTGCTCATGCCAACGCCGCACCTTCGGAAGTTGCCCCAAGCATCAGCGCAGTGGGTGGACCGAAGCCTCGTCCACTGAGCCTGGCCATCGCTCGCCCTCGACCAAGCCAGCTCGGACATCGCCGGACTCCATCTTCTCCTCTGGCCACTAGCCCGGTCTTCACCGCCAACCTCCAGGAAGAAGAAGAAGAAAAGACTCCCGAACAGGAACCCGTGCCGGAGATCGTCGTTGAGAAACCAGCGGCGGCTCCCAGCCGACTCCCTCAGTTCTTGCAAAAGCGAATTAGTCGCGAACGCATTGAAGTTCCTCCCCCAGCACCAGCACCAGCACCAGCACCAGCTCCGGCTCCGGCTCCGGCTCCAGTTCCGGCCGCCGCCCCAGCTCCTGCTCCGCAAACACCAACTATTCAAGTTACCGAACCATCGCCCGTTCAGAAGCGGCCGTCCCAGACTTTGCCTTCGGGATCCATCGTCCTTCAATCTCCTCCCGTTGGCCGCCGCCGAACCAGCAACCCACCACCACCTCAGCTCCCGCCACCTCAGCCCTTCGCTGCTCGTCTAACTCCAACCCGCCTGTCGTACCCGAATGCTGCTGCTGCATCAGTCAGTTCCGAGACCCGAAAGCAACGCGGCTTGGATATGGTGGAGAAGCTCCGCCGAAGGAGTTCCGCTCCTGCCGCATTGCCTCCCGTCGTCGACAAGAGCAAGCAGCATCGCGTGCTCAGCCTCAAAGGTGGCTTCTGATTTGGTGATACCCATTGCTTCGAACGTTACCCCCCAAAACAGAATGGTTCGGTTTCTTTATCAATCTTTGGTCGCGTGTATTTCTTCAATCACCCCCCTTTTTCGCTTCTGATTTACCCCCCTTCTACCCTGGTGTCTTACTATTTATTTCTTCCTTTGCTTTTGGCCCCCGGAAAATCTGTGTCACTCCTTTTCTCCCTTTCTGTCTCCCGGAAATCATCATCGCTTCGCCACTTGGGGCATCCTGTATCGTTTCCTCATCGCTTCCCTTTTGATCCCGTTGCTTCCGTCATGTCTGCATGGACTCTTCTTCGGGCTTGTTGACCACTGGACTGGCCAGCCGCCCTTCCTTTCCTTTTGTTTTTCTGTCGCAGATGGTCGGGTGACCTCTGTTGACTTTCTTAATCTTCGCATTTCGGAGCTGGTCTCTTTGTTTCAGGCTTCAAGCAAAGGGCGCTTGGATTGGCTGGAAGATGGCCTATGTTTCTTAGATGGGATATCTCATGGCGTATCTTCTCCCCGATGCCTATTGTCTATGCACTTTGTTTAGAGTCCGCAACTGTAGAGGCCCACTCCATCTCGTTTTCGATTCGTGTTTGTTTTATTGCTTCTTCCTCTGTAGTTTATTTTATGGGTGCAAAACCCAACTACGAAATACATGAGAAGTTGCATCTACTACTTATAGCGAAAGCGTGGGCTCGATTTGAGGAAAATAGCTTGCATGGGAGATGATGCTCGGACCTGTGTCCTCAGATCACAGCTGGCAAGGCGCAATGCAGACCCCATCGTTCGCAACACTGTCCAAGTCCTACACATCACGACTTTTTAGAATCCGGGTCGGAATTCGTTGCTGACGAAGGGGAAGGTTCTCCAAACCAGCGGCTCCAGCTCAGGACTGAAACGCTTTGGTCCTGTCCCACATCTCGCTTAAAAGAAGGTTTCTGCTGGGTTGTTGAAGGCGCCCGAGAGTTGGCTACCACATTTACATCGGGGGTTTTCGTTGGTTCTTGTGAATGAACAGCAGTCGAAGGTGTGGGTTCAGCAGATGGGGGCGCGGGCGCAGGTGGAGCGGAAGCAGGTGATCTTCATGATGAAAAAAAAAAAATTAGCTTGGGCTGGTGATCGAGTCCGGTTATAACATAACCCCAACCTCACCTTTCCTTATCCACAGATAATTGTTCGAGGCCCTTGGGGCCCTCCTTTAGCTCCTGTTCTAGAAGCGGCTTCCATATGTAGACCCCAGATATTACACCTAGCCCAAGCAATAATTGTATCATTTCAGGTATTCGCGTATGTTGAGGATCAAAAGCTTACCCACTGCTCCGGCAAATAGGACGGGAACAATTCGACCCCGAGTAGCCATCGTGAAGGAAATGGATTGATAAATGACGTAAACAGAACCGCGGGAACCAACCTTCACCTCCAACCCCGACAGCATACATACACACATACGAGCAACGTTCCTTCACAGGTGAAGCCGCTAGGCACGTCACGATAACCCTAACGCCATATACGATTTATTTATTCTTCTAACGTTGAACGCAGAACCATGATTCACCATCCCACCATCCTACCGCCGGAGACTTGGCTTCTTGTCATTGAGAGCCTCTTCCACTCGCTTCTTCCCTCGCTCCCTCCAATCTCCATGTCAATCAACGACAACCGTATCGCGAGAAGCCCACCCGCCATTCTTAATCTTTGCCTTGTTTCTCGACTTTTCCTGCAACTGGCCGACCCATTCAGATTCCGAGAAATCCATCTGGCGATATCTATGAGCGTGCCCCCTCCACGCAAGATGTCCTACATTCAGGAGTTTCTGGGAAGTTTAGATGTCCGACAAGAAGTCAAGAGCTGGGTCAAAACATTTGACGTGGGAGTCTATCCGAGCGAGCTCTGGGACCATGAGCCCCCGTACGCCTACATTGCAATGCTCCCGAGGATCCAGAGTTTAATACCCGAGCTGAGGACCCTTCACAGACTTCGCTGTAGCCTCGCAGCTTTCACTCCCTCACTCTACTCCGGAATTCTACAGCTTGAAACCCTCGAAACCCTCCATCTCAACCTCGATCGGCCGGATTTGAGAGCGGGAAACACAGATTATTCACTTGACCAGACCGCCAACCATCCTATCTGTCCCGTCCGGAGGCTAGACATCAACGGAGAAATGGCGAATACCGGCGCAGCGACCTCGGCGATACTGGCCCTCGTTCAACTCGGAACTCTGACGGAGCTGAAATATTGGGCCAGAGTATGGCCGGAAACTCCAAGAGGAATCACTCTATTCCAAGCCATTAAAGAATATATACCGAACCACACCTTCGGCAGTTTACGCTATTTGGAAGTCGTGATGCCCACCTCCGGAGATGCCCAGTGGTTTTTGCACTTCGGCGAACGATGTCCAAACGTTATGGAGTTAAAAGTCCACAGAAATTTCATCGACCATCCTCGCAATCTTGCTCTCTGGCTTAAGAATCAATTCACGGAACGCCACTTCCCTTCCCTTCAGTGTTTCGCTGGACCTCTGGCCTTAGTTCCCATATTTGCGCAAAACCGACCCGTCTACTCGGTTGAAACAAGCCTGCAGCCTTTCGGAGTAGATCCTTCTGATCCCACCACCCCTGCGCAAGCTATAGAAGCCATCAGGCCCAGCGTCCCTATCCGCGTCCTCGACCTCTTTGTTCAGCAATGGGACGATAACGACATTGAAGCAGTCTCTCAGCATCATCCGCATGTGGAAGAGCTGTCTTACAACTGCCTTAATGGTCAATACATGGTGCGTATATTGCACGTGGTGCAACCGAACTACATTGAATGCTGACGTTGGCGGTACGCCATGGTTGTAGCATTGGTCAGCGCGACATGAAACCGCATTCAAACGAATGACGAGACTAAGACAACTAACTTTAACGAGCCTTGAAGATAGGCGGTCAGCAGGAGCCGATGAAACCACAAGCTTCCTCGATGAGAAACACCCCGTCGTTGCGAAGCTTCGAAGTTTCAGCCCAAGCCTCGAATCGGTTTATATCTCATGGCTTGGGAGCTGGACGAGGCCGATTGAGTCAGCCATATAGTGATGTGAACCCGCTTTCTCTTCCGCCTAAAGTACGACCGAGTTTATCCAGAGGAGAATCGTCCCATAGAGCTAGAGCTCAGGAACGGGTTAGCTCATCCACCTTATCGTACAAACTGTATGTATACCAGGTTTATGTGCTAGATAGACTTAGTAGGCTTTCTTACGTAAGTAATCCCTCGAAAGTCTCCTAGGACTCGTGGGCATAGCTTGCTTTTTTGCGTGCCTTCAATACTGCAACTCAAACCCAACCGTGAGAACCCAGAGGCAATCTCCCGACCGCTCCATCAAGCCCTTGAAAGGTGTCACAGATTCTGGACCATAACCTGCCGTAAGCTATGACATATAGTTTCTTAAATGATATTAACTCTTATTTATTCGAGTTTTTCAAAGCATTCGGTTACAATCATGGTCGACTACACAACTCTCCCGCCAGAGACGTGGCTTGCAATCATCGAGCTTCTTGCCGCTTCATTTCCTACATTCGATCCCAAAACCTTGATCCCAGAAAATTTTGACGGTGTGCTTAAAAGCTCCCCTTACATATAGACCATATCTTCTGTCTCGCGGTTCTTTCACCGACTCACCGATCCTTTCCGCTTTCAAATTGTTCACTTCATGGGGCATCCGTACCAGCAGCCAATGCTGATGCTCCACCGGATAGGAACATTTCTGGATTTGTTAGAACGTCGGCCAGAGATCAAATCGTGGATTCATGTCCTCTCCATCGGCAAAGCCTACTTTATGATTCAAGATCAAACCGTCGACTATAGTTATCGTATCATGGGGGCGAGGGGCCACAAAGTTGTGCCGAAGCTGCAGAACTTGCGGTCCTTGCAGTGTGGTTCCATGTCATTCTCCTCTTCGTTGTTTGGTAGCATCTTTCAGCTTCAGCAGCTGGAGAAACTCGAAGTTGAAGACTTCCAGATGAAGGAAGATCTCTCCGATCCAACGCCCAACTGGGATACAATGAGACAACATGGAGGAGCATTGCAGCGCCTTAGGGTCAAAGCAGTCGTATCATCTTCCCCACAAACAACCTCGGCCCTTATTTGTCTTCTCCAACAAGAATCCTTGACGAAGCTGGAATACTGGCCTCATATTTTTTCCGGAAACGCGGGGAGGAGTCAGTCTATTCTGGATGATCTTACAGCATATTCCGGACTACGTCTTTACGCGCCTGCGGCGACTGACAATTATGTTCCCACCGTCTGACACCGAGGTTGAACGACTCGTGCAATTCGGAACGCAATGTCCAAACGTCACATCCCTTACTACCATCTGAAACTTTGTGGATTCATCGAGTCAGCTAATGGCCCGGCTCATGGGAAGCGGACTTGGGGAACAACACTTTCCTGCGCTTCAGCATTTCGACGAGCCATTCGCCTTTGCACCCACCTTCGCACGCGCCCGACCCGTTGACACATTGATTTCCGACTCGTTCGCTCAAGATCCAAGAAGAAAGGGGGACGAGAATGAGGAGACAGTAGCTTTCAACGTAGCGACATTAACACCAAGCGTCCCTCTACGTGTGCTCCATTTTATTGTGAAACGGTGGAACGACGAGGATATCGGAGCGGTTGCACAGCACCACCCTGAGCTCGAGGAATTAACGTATGATTATGAAGGAAATGATATAAGGTATGCACATGATTTCCCTTGCCCGCTTCTTTGGTGTTTATTTGTTTGGGGTTAGTGTTTATCTCCAGGTGTAGAAGAAGCATTCGGAAAACTGAAAAGGCTTGCCTAGGTAAACGCAGGGGATAGCTATCCCACAAACGAGATCAGCGATGGCCATCCTCTGGTCGCAAAGCTCAGGAGCTCTTGTCCACGGCTACGATGGCTCTGTGTCTCGTGGCTGGGTGTATGGGGGCTTTGGTGCTGACGATGGTGAGGTACAGTGTGCCCTGCTTCGCTCTCACGTCCTTGGTCTAATGCCGTAAACACAGACTCTGGACCTTGATTCTCCTATAGAAAGTGTTCTTCTTGTGGCTTGCTGGGTGGGTTGTGCATGGGCGGGCTCGGGACACCCAAGTGTCGTTGCGATCGCAGAGAAGCTTTTTCAGCTTTGGGCTCGGAAGACTATCTTTGGACTGGAAGAATAAGAAGATTGCTTGAGTCGAAGCGCTTAAACGGTCCAGGATAGGTGGTAAGAGGTTTATTTCGTGTGTTCATTGCGACGTGAGATCCCGGACTGGCCAATTTCACGCCATGGTCGAGTGGTAGCCTCCGTCAGCCTCATTGCCCACCCACTTCGTCGCGGCCTATACCAAGTAATTGGTGAGTAATGTCATTAAGCACGGTGCTTAGTTTCTTTCAGGCTATGGTATTGCCCTACATCGATGGATAGCTGTGGCTGGGACTGACTTCGACGGCGATTTGAAGGTTGTCAGATGTGCGAGGATCTATGACTGAAATTGCTGTTGACAGCCTGGAGCTATCTTCGCGGGAGCCACATCATCAGACATTTCATTTAATCAATACACAAAGCTGGCCTTTGTTGCGGGGGCGGGAATGAGATAGGGTGACAAGAGAACCATCAGAAAGGGTCATCCGACAACCGGAGAGGCTCAGTCAGGACTCACATCGAGACTAACGGTGCTCAAACTTTCCATTATACTGATCGATATCAACTTCTCGTAACTCTGCTTTGAGGTCATCTACTCGCGCCAATTCTGGTCCGCTGTCCAGCCATTTATGGCTGCCATCCACGAGGAGGGCCGATATTTAGGTCAAGCTGAGCTGCCTCTGCTCGCCGTAAAGTCCCAAGGAACGACTTACAATTTGTTAATCTTGTCATTTTCTCCGACAGCAACTCCCCTCACAGTGCCGTCGGGATTGTTTTGGACCCATCCGCTGACACCAACGGATCGTGCGGTATCGACGGCCTCGGAACGAAAGCATACACCTTGCACTTTGCCGTATACCGTATATTTGAGTTCTCTCAATACCATGCCCAAAGTAGCTCTGTGTTGCTTGAATATGGAGGGTATTCTTCGAGCGGACGATGATCTAGGTGGAGGTGGTGATCTGCAGTGGGAACAATGACGATGTCCCGAAGGTAGATCGACTCCACCTTCACCGACGGCAATATCCGCATCCGGCAAGATGCAACCATCCAATGCCCACAAGCGCGGGGGTAACTAGTAAACCAATAGTATACCAATGGCTCGGCAATCAGCCCCGATTGCCAACCGCAAATGCGGTAGGCTTGTTTGCTCGGCCGACGTCGCTGATCACAGCACTTCACTCTAGCCCGAGAGGAATGTTGCCTTGCCTCGCCTCGGCATCCCATCTCTCCCGCCATTCCACAAAAGCCCTTCCTCCCTGTCCTGTCGAGGTGTCGTCAGCATTCGAAAATTTATCGAGTCAGGCCTGGTTCGGCGGCAAGAATTCAGCCCTTCACCGCGCCCGATCACGTCTCGCCCTATGCATGAATTAGTGCAACTTACCCGCTCACAAGGACACTCTATTTCAGATTGCCTTCAAGTACATGGCCCATATTCTTTCATATGTCGGAGAAATCGTACGTACATTCTCTGATACTAGTAGTACTGCGGCAAATACGAGTAATCGCCAGTTACCTTTCTGTGGGCCCCACCACCCCCCCTACCTGCGTTCGAGATCCATTTCTCGTAGTTGAACTTGGCAGGAGGGAGACCCATCATCTGAGCAGCCCACCCACTGATGTTCGTGGTACTCAGGCTCATCGTTCCAGACGCGGTGTGCTCTCCTCGGCCAAATGTGTAATTCGACAACGATCCCAATCCTCCCGGAACCGTCTTGATGCCAGCTGGTGGTTGTTCCCCAACGATCTCCCAAACGCTTTCAGCGTATGCCGAGTAATACTTCTCCATTTGAGCTTTTGCCGCTGGATCGTAACCTTCTAGATCCATATCGTCGGATTCTTCTTCACCCCCACCACTGGCTAGTTGCACTCGGGCCTTGTACAGCCGCAGATCTTCCTCTTCAGCCACGGTCTTCCCGGTCTCGTTCATGAGATCCTCATATTGGTCGATATACCTAAGGTGATGTCCATTCAGCCATTACGATTTGAGAGAACCAAGAATAGGGAATCGGCGCCTCACCAAGAGTATTCAGCCTCCTCCTCAGCACTGACGGTCGGTGACATTAGGTTTGTCACCACCTCCTCAATACCGGGCGGTTCTTTGGAGTTGATGTGTGACAAGTCGGCGGGTTCCTTGCGGGACTTGTTGCGACCCATCACGAGACCCTCACCGTCTTCCGTGTCGGCGAGTTTCCTCGACTTCTGCGAAGCGATGCTTGGTGCCGGGGATCCACCCATCCAACGACGCACGCCATCCATAAGTCTTAAAAGAAGAGGTTCTAATCAGCGCAAGCCTGTCAAGGTACGTGGGGCGACTCACCGGGCGTGCTGGGCTGAACCGATCCGCGGGACAAAGGGACTAGTTTCAATCTCGACGGAAGTTTTTCTGAAGAAATTCAGAAGAGGAAACGTCAGTCACCAGCCAGCCTCACGCATTCCGGAAACTAACCCGGGAAGACCCAGCGTACTAGTCATTTGGAATGTGAAGTGTTTACCCAGACTAGTCAGCATTTTCGGTCGATAGTATTCGTCCCAGTAATCGCCTTTCGTCAAAATGAAGTCACAGAGCCCAGTTGAACATTCATCGAGGGAGAAAGGTGGCTCTAAATGTTTGGGGTCAAACCATTCTCGATACGGTCTGGCTGGTTTCTTGTTGGATGGAGAAGAAGGGGCTGCGAGTAAACGCGACTGCGTGGTGGTCGTGCTTCCGGGGTTAGGTATTCCAAGGAATACGTTAATTGCCATTTGTTTATCAGCATCTGTTGTGAGAGAGTAGTGAGATTGGATTCCGCCAGCAGAGACGAAACAGGCCGACCCAGCATGGAGTTTGCATAGAATCGGCGAATGTTTTCAATCATATCTCTCGACTGAGCGTTCCACTGAGGAATCCTGCGGTACGTTTCCACCCTGTTGACAAGTGCACTTCCCGTATATTGCAGAGCGATGGCTGAAAATGTGACAACGGCTTCAGTGACGGAGCCTGCCTCCAAAATAGGGGTTACTTACTGTCTCCGTGGTCGTGGTACATCTGTGTCAGCATGTTGACGGCATCCGAATCGAACTCTAGGTTGGGGCTGTCAACGACTCCAAGAGCGTAGAGCTGGTGACCAAGGGCACGCTTCCCAAAGACGAACTGTGCCGCATTCGTCCGATCGAGACAGTCAACGCAGTTTGTTCTGCATATCCCTCGCTGGAGTTGAATGGATGATCGGTAAGGTTTGTCTCTGGAAGGTTTTACTGGATCAGCCAAAAGGACAACAAGAGAGCTAGTCGCCCGCCGGGAAAGAGAGAAGCTGACGTTCGAGATTTATGCGAGACAGGCTCTGGTCCAGAGTGGAAGAACTTTGTAAGGTCAATAGATTCCTCCGCTATGTCTTCGAGGTAGCCAATAACGTCCTTCTTCTTCCTGAGAGTTGAAAAGGGAGGATGTCGGTGTACGTTCGGAGAAGGAGCGTTTATGCTGTCGAAAACAAAAAAATAAAGGACGTACTGCTTGTACGCCTGGGACATGTCCCACGCTCGATAGATTATCTTCTTGTCTTCAGGCAAGAATTGGTTGAGATATTCTACACATTGAGTATACTCGTGAAGTAGCTTTGATTCTCGGGGTTGGGCTTCGTGAGACTGAAAGGAAAAAGCGAAGCCGCGCGGGAGTCAATTGTCGGTGTGGATGCCAGAAATCGAGCAAAAAATAGACCCTGACCTTGATCAGGTTCAGAACATAGAGCGGAGCTCCGTAACGTGCGAGTAAATTATCGAAATGGCGGGAGGCTGCGGCGAAGAATGGGTCGACGATGGTGACTGGACGAGGGTCGATCAGTTTACCCACCAATTCATAAGAGTAGAAGGGGACAAACTTTCGATAGGAGGCTTTACATGAGTTTGAGTCGTATCTTGAGCCCAGAAAAGCGGGATGCTGCCGCGATACTTGAGAAGCAGGAATGTTAGACTGAAGAAATCCTACACCCCAGAGTACAAGACCATACTTGAACGTAGCTCGTGTATCCCGAGTTGGGTATCCGCTGAGCCGTTGGGTCGGAATGTCTTGGAGCTGGTTTATAAAAAGCGGTGGTGTTGGCATCGTAGACGATTTGTTCAGTTTCGACTTCGTTCGCCACGTTTCCCTATACGCGTGTTAGTTGAGAAGAAAGAAAGTGGACAGGTGGGGACCAGACCTCCTCGTTCACACCCCGTGTGAGGTAACGTGCACCCGCAAAATGCCGGGACCGCCGAGCTATTAGCGTTACATAGACTACTCGCCCCAGAACAGAAAGTTCTGAGAATCGGGGCGCGTTCATTCATGGTCCAGAATGTGAGAAGATGGATTGAACATACTAGCTTGGTCGATATGACCGTAAACCATCGGTATGACCCAATGGCTCCTGATTGTCGTGGTTTCATCGTCCTTCTGACTCTGTTTGCCGAAAGCATGAGAAAGCATGTGGTGGTTCCATGCATAGCGATCGTTAAAGCAGCAAGCATCCGAAGTCCTATCAGGTCGTGTGAGGTTGTCTTGTAGTGTGGAGGTCAGGTCGTAGGTGTAGCTGAAATAGAAGTTCCGGGACATGTCGACTTGGCGGAAGGCGTTCATGAGACTGAAAGGTCGAACGCTCGTGAGATGGAGAAATCCCGCCACCCCAAATACCAGGTACGGACCGCTGCTCCTCCGCGGGATTCTCCACTTTGGCGGTGGTGACTGCATACATGGATGTATCTTCGCAATGGTAAATGTAATGTCCCCCGATAAGAGCTACTCCAGCTCGTTTGGATATTACTATCATGTACCATCCTGCCGTGAAACGGACGAACCCTGTTAGACAGAGGCCAAAACGTCAGATACACGAATGATCACCCAACCTTCACGGAGTCGTACCCGCAATGCCGAAAAAGGGTTGGGACTTCTGCAACCCTCCTAGGGATTTGCTACCCTCTTCGAGCATTTTGAGCATTTCCGACAACTGCCGCGAGTCGTAAATCATATTGTCTTCGGTAACCTCCAGTTCGATATCAGTTGTTCGTTGGATCTGAAGGACCCGATGTCGCTGTTCGGCACTGTCCGAGCAGACGACGAAGAACCTTCGTTTGTTCTCATAAAGTACAAACTTGTTGGGAACGAGTTCGAGACCTCCAGTCTTGGTGTTCGGAAGGACGCCGATGGAAGGGGTAGCGGTTTTCACTGAAGCGGTTCGAAGGCTTGTCCCTCTAGATCGGCGTCTATCTGCGGTACCTTTGCGTGAGGTCTGCGAGTTGTAACCGTCCTTGACCGGCGGAGAAACGGAAGGGCTGGTTTCTGGGGGAAGAGCGGCTTGCGGGCCTCCGCCTGTCAGGTTCGACTCGGGATACGACCTCGAGTCCCTGTGTTCGTCCAAGGTGCTGTGGGTGAAGGAGCCCGACCTTGAACCGGTTCTTGAGCTGTCTAGAGACATGCTTGCGTTGTTCGAACCGAACGACATGGTCGGGGTGATGGGCTGACAATTCAACTGTCCAGTGGTGGTGGCTGGGATGCTTACACCCTAGGCGGCGTTTGGGACGGGGCTAACGTAACCACCGTTCCTGACGAGCATCGGCCCACACTTTGCCCCACCCAATTGATTGCCACAGACCTTCCACTACCGCGGCTCGCCAGAAATCGCAAGAACTCTACTCATTTGAAAGAAATCCTCTCTTGCTATTGACCTGCAACGAACTTCTGGCACCTCCTAACCGGCATTCATCCTCTTTTTTCAGTAAAATTGTCGCACGCCTTGATCTCCTAGTTCGTCCCGTACAGTTGTTGAAGTCACGAGACGGCGTTATGTGTCCGACGCCGTCGGATTGCTGCCCTAAGTTAGACTTCATTCAGGAGTTGCTTCCAGTCCTCGGTAAGCGTCAAAGGCTCGCGGCCTACCCCTGCAGGTGGTCCCGCGCGCCGACAACGCCGTTCGCAAATAAGCCGCAGCAATCATGGGCAGGGCCGCTCGTATTGTAGACTCAGCTTCGAGGAGGAACCCAATACAAAATGACGTCTTGGTAGCGCCAGACCCACTTTTTAGGTTCCGGCGGCGTTCGCGTGGCCAATCAACGGTCATATCCCCGACCCACATTGACATATCTGGAGCGGAGAAGTCCCGTGCGATGCGGTACCTTGGCGACCTCCTCTTATCCTACTTGTCCTATTGCAGACATAAGTGTCCCCTGAGTCCCGCCCTTGATCCGACGGCTTCGGGAATGCCAGTAATCCGTGGTGGTCCACGGTCTTTCCTCCCCAGATGATCGCCGGGGCGCCGAACTGTCTGGCTATAAATGGTTGCACGATTGATGTCTTGCTGCTCATCATACTCTTGCAGCCTTTTCTCCACTCTAGCACCTCTCCAATCATGCGATTTACCTCTCCTCTCTTCATTCTCTCTTCCATTGCCGCCTCCGCTTTTGCTTTCAACCCTCCATCTGCCCCACGCTCTTATTTCCTCATGTCAGGTGTCGTCGACATCACTGCCCCGGTCCAGATACCGAACCCGCTTGGGACGCGAGTAAGCAACACGTGGACTGGGTTAGATCTCTCTGAAGATTGGGAAGCCCCGTACACTAAGCTTCGGTTTAAATTGTAGGGGAAACTTCACAGACTGGAAGGGCAACGTCTTTGCAACGGTCGTGCCTGGCGCTGGAGGGGAGAACGGTTTAGTCGATTCTGC
Source organism: Tulasnella sp. UAMH 9824 (assembly GCA_019633595.1). Lineage (NCBI taxonomy): Eukaryota > Fungi > Basidiomycota > Agaricomycetes > Cantharellales > Tulasnellaceae > Tulasnella > Tulasnella sp. UAMH 9824. The sequence goes on from WSUI01000042.1 coordinate 75,988, forward strand.
CGGGTTCTTCCACTTGGACGCGCGGATGACCCTTAAGCTGGTGAACGAGAGTGACACCTACGCCTACCTGCAGTATATGGGAATCGGGCAATTCGGAGCTGTTGATAACTTTTCCTTGTTCGTCGTTTACTATCCCTTCCACCGAAAGCTGTTACTGACATCGTCGCCCTCGACGCATCCTTGCAGGAGAATTGAAACCAACTCCGTCAAATATAGCTTCCTGAATCAAATCTTCGTCTGGGGAAATGCCACTATTCCTGGTGCCTACTTACTTGTGGATACGTTCAGTCCTGTAAGTGACACTGCTTCACGCCAGCTTTGAGGTTCCACTGACCGGCTTGGTTCTGCCCGCCTAACTCCTAGACCAAGCCCACATGAACGGCATCCAACCCATAAAGGTGTCTCGGGATCTCCCGACGTGAAAGACATTCCTATTTAATCTTATGACTCTAAACCGATCCCTGTACCGTGTAATACCAACGTATCCCACCCCCAATGCATATGATGGAGCGTTCTCACCCTTCCAACGAATACCCTAAAGATCGCGAACCGTCTTCTCCGGCGGTAGTATCCGCTAACCGAATCAACCTTTGCAACATCTGGCAACGAATACCTCCGTCTTTCTCGTCGAGAACTTCCAACGTCCCGGCCATGCGGGGGGTCTTGACCCACGCCAAATCGTGTTGCAAGATATTCCTCGCGCGCTTCTCTCCACCACGCGTATCACCCATGCACGCGTGCAAGGTCATCCTCGGGATAGAGTTGTCGTAGGTTGCACAGTGGAGGATGTTATTGTTGTAGAAGACGGTCTCGCCGGGTTGAAGCGATACCTTGATTGCACCAGGCATGTCGAAGGGGTTTGTGGGAGCATAAGGGGTGCATAAGGCTCGTTGAAGTTGTGTTAGGGCCACTTTATGAGTTCCAGGGACGACGTAGAGAGATTCGTCGGGCAAGAGGGCGGTGTTCCACTGGACACCAAAAGAGCTGATTCCGAGTCGAGCAAGTTCTTCGGTTCCATCAACGGATGTGGGTATGTCATCTCGATGCCAACGAAGTGCGAATGGCTTTTTGAATGGATTGACGAGCAGGTTGAAGAGCTCTATTATGAGCGAGAAGTCAAGTGGCACATCTCAAGTCAGCGAAGTCACAGATGAGTAGAGTCACGTACCCATCTGAATATTTTCCCGCTGACAGTCTAGCAGCTCGCAGCAGACCTCTCGTAGGCGCTGCGAGCCATACCACTCAGCAAAGACGGACTCTCCAAGTTCCGGATGCATCAGGTGCTGGACCCCCCAAACGTCTGTTTCGTCACCTTCGAATGGAGGAAATTGCTTCCCAACAATTCGGCGATAATGCCAGTTCCCACTTCTTGTCCGTTCCGTCACGCGGAGGCACGCTTCGTTCAGTGGTAGGACCAGATGGGGTGGGATGAGATCTGGTACCACGACATAACCGATCGATTCTAGTTGTGCCCTAATAGATTCTGACTCAAGGGACATGGAAGACCTCGTAAGTTGATTGGATTTGGGGTGTAATACCTAGAGTAGTGGAGTGCGCGCAGGAAAGGAAAGCGTTACGGTGTTGGTCACGGAATTAACGGATGTATTACGTGCAAAACCGAACAAGGTCACACTGAAGTGGTGCCCTCAAGACAACAATACGAGTCACATGGGTTATCCGGTTCTTCGCCTATGAAACTTCCCCGAGAGGGGGTGCTAGTCTTCCCGTCGTGTCCAGATAGCCTTAACACCAAAAGAAGATCAGTCAGACTCATAGGAGCGTTAGAATAAATGCACAGAGAACGCTGCCACTTACGACGCTTATCTTGCCATCGTCTTCAGCGAGCGGCTTCGAATTTTTGAGGAGCCAATCAGCCTGGGGAATCTCCGCGACAATGGTGGCGTAAAATGAACCTGGCACATTTAGTCTTAACAATGCGGGCGCGTCATCTCCGGAGCGATTCTCATTCTCTGTGAGATACGTCGCTAATGTTTCTTGAGCGTATCGAAGTATGTCCGGTGTGGAGAGGAGTTGAAGAATCTGCAAGTCCGGCCATGGGTAGTCGCTCTCATCGGAAGCCTCGTCCCGACTTGTGAGGAAGCGGACGAAGTCGTCCCATAGGGCTTTGTCCTCGCATTCAACGCTGATGGCTTTTGCCTGCCGGGTGATACGAGCAACATCCTGATACCATTGGTGTCGCATTTGCTGTCCCGGTTCTTCCTGATTATCGACGAGTTGATTCGAAGAGGTCGCGTAGACATGGATACCGACGTCGACTTTGAGATCTGTGATTATAGGACCACAAACTCTCATCACTTCTGTGATCAGTGCGGCTCCTTCGGCCGCATTATTGATGTCCCACGTCGGGAGGAATATAACCGGTATCCCTTGCCTGTCGAGAGCGATGTCACCGAATATAATGGACATCTCGCTATCCGACAGCTTGACGGCGAGGTCATTGGTTTTGCCCATCTTGAGCCGGTGAAACTCTGCTTCAAGGTTCGGGTGATCTAGCCAGTCACTTCCCCTGGGATATCGAGGAATCCCTGAGCTCTGAGGGCGAGCAGAGGACCTCGAAAGACCCATCGGAGGGTTGGTTCTCGGCGATGACGAGAACATTCGCGACTGTAGGGTTTGGAGCGACTTGTCTTCAAAGGAGAGAGGGTTGCTTGCCATGAGATTGCTGGAGATTGATCGCTTTCCAGAATCCATCAGCGACTATTTATTCACATGAGCGGCGTCAGCACGTTGTGAGTTTTGTCCCAGAAAGGTAAAGTCTATCATCTTTGCCGCCCGAACAATGGAAGTCCGACCGTCAAACAGAGTTAGACTGTGGACACATGCTGAGTGCGTAAAGCTTGTTGTCTTGGTTTTTTACGTGTAGGGCAAAGGGAGAGGCGGTGGAAACCGATCAACACTGGGAGGCGTGGTTTGGTTGAGATTGTGGGGGCGGCTGTTGTCTGTGTCTATTTCCCGCAAAGCAAAGACAAAAGATGCCAAGCGAGACAGAAAGCTTAAGTCTACCGGCAATTCGAGGGACCCCCGGCGATCGGTGTTGAGAGTCTCTGCGACTCGGGAGCCGGCACGTTGCCAAGTACGTACGGCTGTATATGCATTTAATCAGATGTCCACGGGAAGATCTCGCGAGGCAATAAACAGAATCAAGTGACGCGGACAGACTGGATACAGTAGAAAGCAGCCAAATCTCACTGTAAGAGGAAGGGAAGCGGGGCGAGGGTGAATGGAGTCATGTACCCATTGCAGCCTTTAGGGCGGATAGTCAGGCAGCTCGAAGCAAAATGGTCACGTGTGCCATGCAAGCCATACCACTCAGCAAAAACAGACTCTCCCAAGTTCCGGATGCATCAAGTGCTGGACAACCCCCCCCCCTCAAACGTCCGTTTCGTCACCTTTTGAAAGGAGAAAACTGTCTCCCAACAATTCGACGACGAGGCCAATTCCCACTTCTTGTCCGTTCCGTCAGCGGAGGCACGCTTCGTTCAGTGGTAGGATCAGATGTCTGGTATCACGACATAACGATCGATTCTAGTTGAGCCCTAATAAATTCTGATTCAAGGGACATGGAAGACTACGTAAGTTGATGTGATTTGGGGTGTAATATATAGAGTAGTTGAGTGCGCGCAGGGAAGGAAAGCGTTACGAGACTGGCCACTGATTTAACGGATGTATTACGTGCAAAACCGAACAAGGTGACACTGAAATGGTGTCCTCGAGACAACAATACGAGCCACATGGGTTATACGATTCGTCGCACTTCGAAATTCCCTGCCTCCGCGTGTTAGTCTTCCCGCCGTGTCCATATGAGCTTTACACCAAAAGAAAGTTAGTCAGACTCAGAGGAGCGTTAGGATAAATACGGAGAGAATGCAGCCACTTACGGAGTTTATCTTGGCAGCGTCTTCAGCACGGGGCTTCAACTTTTCGAGTATTAAACCAGCTAATTCGGGATTGTCCGCTTCAGCAGTGTCGTAAAATGAACCTGGCACATTCAGTCTTGACAACGCGGGGGCGTCTTCGCCGGAATGATTCGCAGTCTCCGCGAGATACGTCACTAATGTTTCTTGAGCGTATCGAAGCAGATCCGGTGTGGACCGGAGTTGAAGAATCTGCAAGTCCGGCCATGGGTAGTCGCTCCCATCGGAAGCCCCGTTCCGACTTGTAACGAAGCGGACAAAGTCGTGCCAACTGGCTTTGTCCTTGCATAGAAAGGTAATAGTTTTTGTCTTCCGGGTGATACGAGCAACATCCCGAAGCCATTGGTGTCGCAGCTGCTCCCCCGGTTCTTCTTGATCGCCGATGATTTGCTTCGAATTGGTCGCATTTACATCTGGTGCGAAGATAGAGAGCTCGACTTGGAGCTCTTCGAGTATCGGACCAGCGACTTTCATCACTTCTGGGATGATTGCGGCTCCTTCGGCCGCATCGTTGATGGCCCACATTGGGTAGAATGAAGCCACGATCTGTTTACCCCCATAACCGGGTCGGATGTACCCGAATAAGATAGCCAGGTTGTTATCCGACAGTGTGACGGTGAGATAATTTGTTTCGCTGATGCGCCGGCGGAGCTCTGCGTCAAGGTTCGGGTGATGTAGCCAGTCATTTCCCTGGGGCCATTGAGGAATTCCTGGGCTCTGAGCGTGAGCAGCGGTCTTTGAACGACTCTTCTGAGGGTTGCTTCCTGGCGATGACGAGAACATCGGCGACTGTAGGGTTTGGAGTACTTTGTCTTCAAAAGAGAGAGGTGTTCTTGCTATGAGATTGCTAGGGATTGATCGCTTTCCAGAACCCATCAGCGACTATTTATTCACATGAGCGGCGTCAGCACGTTGTCATTTTTGTCCCAGAATGGCAAAGTCTATCATCTTCGCCTCCTGAACAATGAAAGTACGACTGTCAAACAGAGTCAGACTGTGGACACATGCTGAGCGCGTAAAGCTTGTCGTCTTGGTTTTTACGTTTAGGGCAAAGGGAGAGGTGGTGGAAACCGATCGACACTGGGAAGCGGGGTTTGGCTGAGATTGTGTGTTTTCCAGGTCGATTTCCCGCGCAAAGACAAAAAATGCCAAGTGAGACACAAAGCTTAAGCCTACCGGACCCCAGATGATTGGTGTTGAGAGGCTCTGCGACTCGGGAGCCGGCACGTTGCCAAAGTACGTATGGCTGTATATCCATCCAATCGGCTGTCCACTGGAAGATCTCGCGAGATGATAACGAGAATCAAGTAACACGGACAGACTAGATACAGTAGGAAGCAGCCAAATCCCACTGTAAGAGGAAGGGGAGCGTGGCGAGGTCGATAGAGTCATGTAACCATTTCCAGCTTCTTAGGCCAGGCAAAATTCTCGCATGTGCTGAAAACCGTCCCACTCATCAAAGAGAAACTCTCCAAGTCGGATGTATCACTACACGCCCCCAAAACGCTCAAAAGCTTCCCCACAACCTGAAGATGAAGCCTATTCCCATTTCTGGCTCGTTCCTGCACGGGAGCACGCTTTGCTCAGTGGTCGGGTCAGGTGGGCAGGACGGATGAGGTCCGGTACACGACATCATGGACCAATTCTGGTTGATCCTCAGTGGGGTGTGATTCAAGAGACACGGAAGACAAAGTAATCAGATTTGACATTAAATATAATATCTAGAATAACGGATAGTGAAAGAACCATTGTCGCCAAGCCGCTCGAGGGCAGCGGAATCAAGGAACGTATCAGGTGTACAAATCGGACAAAGGAACATAAAATTCGCGCTCCTCAAGAACGCTCCACGAGCCCGAGGAGTATTGCGATTCTTCGAAGTAAACTATCTTTTTCTTTGCGTCGTACCCATATAACCTTTTCACGGAAAGAAAACCAATCGGCCTCAGAGGAACGTTAGGATAAATACGGCGAGAATGCTGCCACTTACGGTGTCTATAGCGTCATCCTTTTCAGCGCGGGGTTCCACATGATCCATGATCCGTTGGGTCTCGGGATCAGGCTGACCAGCGGCCTGGTAGAATGCACCCGGTACACGAAGTCTTGACAATGCGGGCGCCATTGTACTGGAAGTTTCTTTGATCTGCGCGAGATGGCTCGCTAAAGCTCGTTGACCATATCGAGCCAGATTCGGGCCTCCAGCGCTGAAGCGAAGAGCCTGCATATCAGGCCATGGGCAGCTGCTCCCATTGGACGCTCCGCCGATCCTGCTTGAGAGGAAGAGGATGAAGTTTTGCCATGTCGCTTCATCATGACAGCTGAAGTCGATGATTTTTGCCTTAGGGGTGTCAACAGCAACATTCCAGAGCCAATAAGTTCGAATCCGCTGCTGAGTCGTTTCTTCTTGACCACCGGCGAGTTGCTTCGTAGGAGTTGTCATGATCTCTACTGAGACATCAAATATGAGCTCCTTTATTACCGGACCACAGGCGTTCATCACTTTTGAGATGAACGCAGCCCCTTGCGTCGCATCACGAGGATAAAACATTGGGGCGAATAGGAACGGTAAACGTGTTCCGCTTTTAGAGTCTTCCCTGTGCCCAAACAATATTTCTAACCGGTCATCTGATAGTAAAATTGAGAGTTCATTTGCTCCAGAAATTCGTTGACGGAGCTCCGCTTTGAGGTCCGGACGAGATAGCCAGCTCTCTCCTATGGTAAGTGGCGGAAGGTTTGAGCTGTCCCAATGACCAGTAGAGGTTTCCGAAACCTCCGTCGGAGAGCTACCACCCGACGATAGTAAGCGCTCAAGGCTTGAGGACCTCAGACGCTGGTTGGACGTTTTCTGAAGAGAAAGAGAGGCTGGAGGCATGAGATGACCGAACACTGATCGCTTTCCGGGCCCGTCAGCGACTTTTTATCGCCATGAGCGGCGCATGGTCCGACAGGGGTTAGTTTTGTCTCAGGAAGGCAAGGTCATTCATCATGCCAAAGGACAAAGGACGCCAGACTGTCGAGAGGAGCTTTGGTTGTGGCTGTGTATACATGCTGGGCGTGTGCAGCTCTTTGGTCTCGTTTGACATCTTGAGCAAAGTGGTGGCGGTGGAAACCGATCAACCCGTGCGTTTTGTTGAGACTTGTGTGAACGGCTTTGTTGAAGTCGATCTCGCAAGGCGACGGGAAGACCAAGATATGCCAAGGGGGACTTTGAGTCCATAGAAAATCCGAAGGGCCCCGGATCCAGAAGAGACTGGCATGGACAGTCGTTGTGCGTCGGGGCCCTTTGCCCTTAGCCAACGTATGGATATTTGTGTCACTAGATCTCTACAGGAAGGACATTGCGAGGTGATTAGGAGATTTACAATGACACAGACAGACTGGAAGTACGAAATCCCACTGTTGGGGGTCTCGGGGCCCGTGCCGAGGGTCGATGTGAGTTCTGAGAACGAGGTACGCCCGTCCGCCTGGCTTGGCGGATAAATACCGAAATAGCAGCACATCCCTCGGCTTGAACCGGCGGCCCAGCTGCAGTTGATCAAATCCTTTTCGCCATTGAAGACGAGCCACAGCATAGACGAATTTGAGAAGAGGACGATAACTCAGAGGCGCGGAAAGAAGTTGCAGGGTAGAAAACGGTGATCGGGTGCGTTGATGAAGTCTGGGAAAATGGTGGTGACCGGGTATGAGAAGAGCGATATCTCCGGATGGGTTTCACTGTGAACTGATGACCACCCTTAGCTTACGTCCAACGTCGAGCATCTCACTATACAAGGAGATGAAGTCCTCGTCGGTTCGAAGCATCGTGATCCCCAACTCCCCTCCCCTCACGCACCTCTTCCGATGGCTCGTTCGAACGGGGGCAAGTCCATTTCGCGGCCAGGAACTCCAGAGTCTACGGCAAGGACCCTCCCGACCCCGATCTCAAGGGCCCAAACAAATACCGACGAGGCGCGAGCCTCAACCAGCCTGAAGGAAAAAGAGCTACCGAACCCGTCACCACCAACGCGTCAAGGCACTCATGTCACGCACGATCCGCATACCAAGTTGGCGGACGACATGCCTGGCGCCGTTGAGGATACCGATGAAAAGGCAAACATGCACGATCCGGAAGAAGGCACCAAAGCATGGGAGGACGACCCCGAAAATCCACGAAACTGGTCTGGAGGCAGGAAATGGGCTATGGCTGGTTGCGTATCGTTCTACACGTTTGTAAGGTGGGCTGGTCAAATCTTGCTACCGTAATTGGAATGTTGACTGACCTTGCAAAAATTCAGTCCACTCGCGAGTTCCATGATGGCACCTGCTCTGCCTGAAATAGCTGTCGGATACCATATCACCAGTAAGTTTCTGCTGCCAGGCAGCTTGTCTGAACCGTTCTAGCTAATAATCTGCGCTCATAGACTCGACGGTCATCGGTCTCACCCTGAGTATCTTCTTGTTGGCCTACGCTCTTGGACCATTGGTGCTAGCGTGAGCCTTGCCCCTTCACTTCTCCTTTCTACTAGCTCACGTTCCTCTGCAGACCACTATCCGAGTTATACGGCCGAACCTGGGTCCTCCATATCTCCAACTTCGTTTTCATCATCTTCACAATCGCATGCGCCGTCGCACCAAATACAGCCAGTCTCATCATCTTCCGTTTCATCGCCGGTCTCGGTGGCTCAGCACCCCTCGCCATCGGTGCAGGCTCGATCACCGACTTGTTCGCGGAAGACGGTCGAGCAGCAGCGATGGGCATCTTCTCCCTGGGGCCCCTCATCGGACCCGTGGTCGGACCGGTAGCAGGCGGTTTCGTGGCTCAGCACCTCAGCTACCGTTGGATCTTCTGGATCATCGCCATCCTTGCGGGTACTGCGAGCATAGTGGCCGTTCCAGTCTTGAAGGAGACTTACGCTCCCGTCATTTTGCGAAGGAGGGCGAAGAAGATGGGGAAGGAAGTCAAATCACCACACTCTCTTGGAGAAATCCTTTGGTTGAATTTGACGAGGCCGATGACCCTGTTGACCAGGAGCTTTATCTGCTTCATTTTCAGTTTGTATATGGCTGTGGTATGTGCCCATCTTATCTTGACGGTGGACAGCGTTCTGAGCCTCACATCCTCTCTTCCAGATTTACGGTATCATGTACCTACTATTCGTCACTTTCCCCCTTCTGTACGCAGAGGTCTACGGTTGGAAAGCAGGTGTCGCAGGTCTTGTAAGTTCTGTTCGTCTGGCTACATGGCTGGATCTCTGCTGACTCGATGGTGTTCGTTAGGCCTATCTTGGCCCTGGTGTCGGTTTCCTCATCGGTGTCATGTTTTCTGGTCGAACAATGGACATCATCTACGCTAAAGTACGTTCATAACCGGAAAGGGGGTAAAGCTACACCCCTGATACCAATCTCTTACTGTCCTGTAGCTCAAGGAACGGAACAACGGTGTTGGTCAACCCGAATTCCGTATTCCGGTCATGTTCGTTGGCTCCATCCTCGTTCCTATAGGACTTTTGTACGTACCATTGCTTTCGTTCTAAGCGACGTTACTCATTCAACCTCACTTCCCAGGTGGTACGGCTGGACAGCCGACAAGGCCCTTCATTGGATTCTGCCCATCTTTGGTTCTGGTATCTTCGGTGCCGGAATGATGATGTGCTTCCTGCCAATCCAAGTCTATCTTGTTGACACCTTCACATATGCGGCAAGCGCTGTCGCGGCGGCCACGGTATGCAGCCGGTTCTCGCCCCGCTTAGCATGCTATGTAACTAATTAATTTCTCTATTCCAATAGCTCCTTCGATCTCTGTTCGGTTTCGCCTTCCCTCTCTTTGCAGAACGAATCTTCGACGCTCTAGGTGTAGGAGGTGGCTACAGCTTGGTCGCTGGTATCTCCATCGTTCTAGGTTGGCCGTTCCCGGTCTGGATCTACTTCAAGGGTGCAGCTATGCGTGCAAGAAGTGACTTGACGCGGTAAAATTCTCCGCTCCTGGTAGCCTTTTAACGACACGACACGATGGACAGCCGACTGTACAACCCTTACATCCCTCCCCCACTCCTTCATGGTCCATCCTTAGATCTTAAGTTGACCCCCACTCGTCTGAGTCTTTGGGACATGTCGGTCCGGCACCACGCACGACCATTATTGTATTATCATCTACTGTGATGACTAATATACCATTCTGATTCGATCCATTGGGGTTTTGTGTTGAAACAAAGTGTCGTATGAGGGAGATGCAAGGGCCCGGTGAAATCCAAAAAAGAGAAAATCCGTTTACCAAGAGATGAAGTCGATAGTATTTGAAGCAGAATGGTACAGTTCCTTTCGTCTCCCGAGATATCCTAGTAGCCATTAAAGTTGTCGTTGACGTTTGACTGACAACGGCTCAAAGTTAGTGTCCAGAAGACACACATTGTTCTGGCGGCACACTCACATTCACCTCGAACGAGGGTGACATCCAAGTCTCGCCCTTCGATACGACCCCAACCATCTGCGGGCCCAAAGTGCTTCCAGCTGAAGACATTGTTGAAGCGCGCTTGGGTCAGCTCTGGGAGCTGGGGTGCCCATATTTGCTCGATCAACCGCTGCTCGTTGTCCCTCCATCCAGCAGACGATGGCGCCTTGACCTCGAGCCAGCTCCCATCTGGGGTATGTCGGCACATCAGCGTAACTGACTTGAGATTCGGAAGGTCTGGGATGTCTGTTTCGGTCATCCTGGTCATCGTGAAGGCGTAGACCTTCAGCTCTTCCAGCTGCGAGCAATGGCGCTCGATGAGTCCCAGCGTCCTGTCATCCCATCCGACGCCATGTAGGCTCAGTGAGCGAAGTTGGAATGGGCCCGCAGTTAGGTATTCCTCTTTCAGCTGGAAGGCCGCTACCGCGGACAGCGATAACGACTCTAGGGTCATGTGTGGGCAGAAGAGTCCGACGTTGGTTGGTCGCCCTTGGAAGCTCGTGAGGTTCGTAGCGACGTTGTTCGGGAGCGTTTGAACAGGCCGAACGTCCATCGTGTCTGGGGTGCTGAGGTGAGCGATATCCGGGTACTGTGCGAGCACCTCCTCCATTGCTGCGAAGTATTCATTCTCCATCCGCAAACTGGTTCCTTCGGAAAATATGTCCAACACTTTCAGGTTCTGACTTGGGTTTTCCTCCTCCTTCAAGAAGTTACCAGCTCCGGTTAGGAGCCACACGTCGATCCGGATCGTCTTGAGGCTTTCCAGATACATGAGCATGAACGCTTGATAAGGGATGCTGCTACCATTCTCCGCGTTTTTGAGCTTGATTTCCTCGAGCTGGGACTCTTCGAAACAGTCGTCCTCTACATCTGGAGAGACGTAAGCTGGCTGGAAGGAGAGGCGTCGTAGTTGGGTGCATCCGCCGATGTGAGCCCACATCCCCGGAGTCACGTATGTCTTGAAGATCTCCAACGCTCGAAGGCTGCGCAACATTCTAAACGCTTTCTCCATGGCTACGGCGCTCGCATCCAAGCCACGAGCTGGCATGCCCGGTCCGACGATGCTCCAATTCGATATGCGGAGCTCCTTGACCCATTCCCTCGCCTCGGGGTTCCGATCGAAGAACAAGAAGAGGCTGAAAGCCCTACCGAGCCCGCTGAACCCGTCAAAGACGATGCGCTCAAAGAGGAACGGGCGGCACACTTGACGTAAGTGTCGGCTGGTGAGTGAGATCGCTGGTACCGCTCGGGGTACGTTTCGGAGGTACTGAATAATGTCCCTCCAAACCTCAACAGGAAGGTCAGGAAGCGAGTTAAGCGACATCGATGGGTTATAGCTTAAGTGGCGAGAACGTGAAGGTGTGAATGGTTTAACGTTGGGGAGACTTTTTGCCTTATCTTTGATGATGTCTAACTTGGGTCAAGCGGAGATAACGGCAGCACAAGACCTGAAAGCAGCCCATCCGGCTTTATGCGATGACCTACGTATTATTGACCATATCACAGGTTCTCTTATCGAGGGCCGACCTCCGGATCTCGTTCATCACCGCCGAGGGGCAAATCATCCCCGTGAGTCCTTTCAAATTTCCCCATACGCGCAAGTTACATAAGACAAACAGGGTAAATAAAGATGAGTGTGCCGTTATTTCGTCTGTGCCTTTATCGAATTTGACTTTGGACTTGACCGGAAAACTGGCTTGTGGCTTCTGAGACATTGCAAGATTTTAAAGTCCGTCAATCAGGGTCGCGGGGACTTCAATTAGACTCAAAAAGGGCACTCGAGCGTTCACTCCAAAAGTGTGAGACCAACTCTGGTTGTATGTAGAAGCATAAGCTAACTAACAACAAAAAAAGGGGTAAAAGAACATCATGAACAAAAAAAGGAAGAAAAATGTAACTGTCCCTCATAAAACAAGTCGTAAACAGGTCGTCATCGCAGATGAGCGGCGTCGTGAAACAACAGAGTGTAAGCGACAGTGGTTGGTTGGGACGTGTTGGCGTGAAGGAAGAAAAGAAAAAGGGAAGAAAAATTTCAAGTGGATAACTTCAAGGTAACATGTAACTAAGAAACGTCGAATGGCGCCGAAAGGGGAGGAAAGGAGGAGAGGAAGAGAAGAGAGGTGGGTGACGGCAGGAAAGGGAGGAAGGACGGTGAAACCAAAGAGAGCTCGCACTCCAAGTGGAACCCACAAGAAAGATCCAGCTTCGAAGGAAGGGCGACTCCTCTACTCCCCCAAGTGACGGGAAACGAACTCCACAATCAACAAGCCCAGCCCGGCAATGCGCCACAAGCACGCTCCGACAGGGAAAGACCAGCCTACACCACAAGTCAACTCCGAAGGACCCAACGATTCTCGAAACCCCACACTCCCGATAAAGCGAGAGCCTACAAGCTCCTCAGTCCCTCTTCCGAGCCCGGGAGACAAGAGCATGCACCGCCAAAAGGGCACCGGTTGCTACGACCCAAACCCATGTTCGGGGAGACAGGTGGCACCCAAGAGACAGCAACATTCCCAAGATAACACCAGGCAAGGTCGAGAGATCAGAAAGGGGCGAGGCAATCCGTCGATCGGTGGTGGAGGGCATGTGAAAATTCGAAAGATCCCAGAGAGGTCGAGAAGCGGAGATTGGCGAGAGTGGTTCCCAAGTTTGAAGGCAGATGCGAGCGACGAGTGCTGGACCAGGCGAGGACGGCAGAAGTTGTATCCCGGGGTTCTTGAGGGGAAGGGAGGGGGGGGGGAAGGTGGTAGTGAGGTGAGAGACCGGAGGCCGGACCGAGAACACGAGGCAGGCCAGTGAGATGGGGGAGACCTCGACTTGCGAGATCTGGTCGTCCGAGCCAGTGAAGGCGACAACCGGTGGCGAGCAACCTCGGGTTTTGATCCAGCGGGCAAGAGAAGAAATCGGATTCCGTCCCATCCATCCAATCCACGATCCGAAGGAAGATCCATCATCCAGGTTCTCCACGGTTCGGGCGGTTCGACGAGTTTGAGAAAGTGAGGCGAAGAAGAAATGTTGATTAAGTTATTAAAGTGGCACTTGCGTCCCTACAATCCAGGGGTAGTAAGTGGAGAGGGACGGCCAGGCCTTGGAAGTGATGTAGTGAGAGGAGGGGGGGAAGAAGGGAAACCGGGAAGAAGAAAAGGAAAACGAAACACGACGATGCAAGAGGGGATCGGGAGATGCTGATGGAATGCTGAACGACCAATGGAGATGACATGATACATGGAGAAAAGGAAGAAAGAAAAAACCAGCACAACTTCGAAAGGGGAGAGGAATGCGACATGACGAATAACACAAAACCCATGAGATGGTGGAGTAGACGATACAGTGAAGGAGTTGGAGGGTCGGAGGGGATAAAGGGAGAGCTATACTCAGAAGTTGTTGCCAGTGACGGCAGCGATGCGGCTGCGTTCGGCGGCACTGAGCATGAGCGTCTCGTTGACTTGACGGAGACGGGCGGTCTCGGCTTCAAGTTCTGCGACCTTCTGTACCATCTGGGCGGTAGTGAGCTCGAGGTAGCGGATGTGGGTGGTGGCTAATGATTAGTTGCCGGAGGGAGGTGATGATCAGCGGTCAGGGTAAGAAGCCACACCCAGTAAATTACTTACCGCGATCCAAGAGCGAAACCTTGCTGCTCTTCTGGTTCGAGGCAGGGAGGACCTCCTTCAACTTGCGGTAGCCGTCCCTCAGCTCATCGCGACGTCTCTGCTCGGACTCGATGCGTTGGCGACGGATCTCCTCACGACGTTTGGCGACGACGCTGATGAACAACGAAGTGTCAACACTTGAACGGCGACTCGGAGGAGAACCAGAACTTAAAGAAGAAGAAAGAAAACCAGGCGAAATTGTAGAAAAGGAAAGAGAAGAGAAAGAAGGTACTCACACTTCGCTCGAGGGCAGAACGCCACCAACGTTGTCGAGATCTTCGTCATCGTCTTCGTCGTCGTCGTCTTCGCGCTTGGCGGCCCTGCTGCGGCGCTTCTCGCGTTGAGTGTTGACGATGCCGGCGACGCTGTAGCTCTTGTTGCGGATGGGACCGAGGGAACCTGCGCTAGCGTAAGAGGAGCCAGGAGAACCAGTTCCCGAAGACATGGCGCGAGCACGACCGTGAGGGATAGGCTGAGCGTTGGGGTGGTGGTTTGGCCCGATAGCAATACCGAGGCTGAAAGGAGCGGGGCCCGCCAGGTTGTCGGCTGAAAGGTCGCTTGCGCTGAGGTTTGTGAGGGGAGGGGAGATGCTCTGGCTCGGTGAGAAGGGACGGGTCGTCGAGACCTGCGACGGGATGCCCGGTTGAGGGGTGGTGGCTGAAGGGTTTGTGGTAGCGGCCGGGTGGAAGGCGAGCGAGGATTGGACTGGAGAAGCGGTCACGTAGGGACTTGGAGAGCCGTCTGCGGAGGAGGAAGAGTAGTAGGGGATTGTGGAGTTGTTGAGGTTGAGGGAGTTGAAGGCGCCCAAGCGTGGTGAGGCTATAAATGATATGGACAGGGATATGAAGAGCGATATATTGATTGGGGGGGGGGGGGGTGGGGGGGGGGGGGGGGGGGGAGGAAAGGGGAACCAGCCAACGGGGGGTGGCTGTGGTCGGTGGACAGGGGGCGCGGCGTGGACACAGGGGCAGGTGTTGGAAGGT
>WSUI01000420.1:0-28378 GCA_019633595.1 Tulasnella sp. UAMH 9824
ACTGTTCATACCCCACACGTGGCGGTGGTAGCCCCTTAGACTCTTCCTCTACTCTACTTCCCCAAGGATTCGGGCCAGAGTTTGGATATTGGGCAGAGCGCAGGGCCGAATCTCGTCCTCGCTCGTCAAATACTTGTTCACCACTGCTTGGCAGCGGAGGAGAAGCAGCTTCAAACCCGTCTACGCCGAATATTCTTTGTTTAGGACTCTTCATGCCTTCAAAGAACTGTCCGACGCTCCTGGATAGACCACGCTGTGTTGAGGCATCGGCTTCGCGCGGTTGCTGATCGTGTGATGGACTTGGTCGTGGAGGCGGTGCCTGTAAATCACCCGAAACCATGTCCGGCCTTCCAAAGTTGAACCGACTATCCTGTTCAACGCCCGCTCCAGCATCGGGCAGAGAAGGCTGGTAAAAGGAATCACTATAAGCAGGGTTGGGCTGTGGGTGTGGCTGAGGTGCGGTCACGGCCGACGATTGCGGAGGAAGGGTGGGGTGCTGGGTTGCAAAGTACGTTCTGCTGACAGACTTTGACGGAGAATAACGCAGAGCTAAGGGATCGAAATAGGTCCGGCTTGTCGAGGGTGGCGACAGTGACCAGGCCGGTTGCTGTGAGTGACTCGTGCGACTTAATCTCTGGGACGCTGCATCGTTGTCGCTGTTGGGAGGCTGCAAAGGCAAACAGCGCAAGATTGTCAGGATCGAGGGGACACGTTAGACAATGTAAGGGAAACTCACGTATGGGTATGGGTATGGGGTAGACATAGTCTCTTTATATGAAGGTAACAGTCAGATGGTTGAGAGGGCTAGAAGAGGTTGTGGGTTCGATAGGTGGTAACTCGCTGCTTCCTTCCCCCTTATAAGTCACCCCGACGAGGCAGTTCGTGTGTGGACGATGCATCTGTTCGTTTGTGGTATCGATCCCTCGCACGCTTGTCAACGGAACTGGCTAAATTAGCTCCGTAGCAAGCTTGACTCTAGGGTAAGAATTAAATGGAAAGTAAGTTGAATCGAACGCTGCGCAGGAGGAGCCCTCCGCATCCACTTCGTCGACCTTCCGCGTACGAGTACAGCTTGGGCGCTAAGCCCCTTACCTTTCCAGTGAGCTAGGAGAGCTTATGGTGAGCCGACGGCATACCCTTTTTGCTCTAGGGTAACAAGGTGAAGTAGATTCCGAAGCTGCAATGTGTGTGTGTTTGTGTGTACATGTGCGATGCCGGTTTTTATTTAGCTCAATGACCGATCACGTCTCGAAAGTATGTGGGGAGTCCCCATTCTGGCTACAATTGTACTATCGTCTATTAAGAACTTCTTTGTGGCTTCTAAATCTGCGAATTTGAAATTTGAGCAGACGGTGAGTGATACAGTTGAAGGAGGTGCAAGGGACCACTCTAATTACAAACTGATTAGAGGGAATAAAGGCAAAGTATGACGTAATACACTCGCTGCCTTTCGGTTACACGGGCTGTGCGGGTCATATCCATTCATAGGCAAAGTCCTTCAGTCCCCTCCACCGAGTCGATGTATACGGTGTATAGCCTGCTGAGGACCCCCTCGTACAGCTGCAACTCGCTGGAGTGGCCAGTGGAGAGGTCAGGGGGACCTGCAGCGGGTTTCCCGGATAGCGAGGTGGGGAAAGGAATTGGATTCTACCTACTACAAACCGTGGGACTAACTGCCGCCGGAGGCTCCCCTCTCCACCAGGTACAAATACACTTTCAGAGAATTTAAGTTTATAGGGCTTGTCATACGGCAGTGGCGAATCACTTACCAGGCGGAGGGCTCCCTCACTTGCTGAAGAGACATTTGAGTAGCCGCAAGTCTCCCGGTCAGACGGGTGCTTGTCCGCTACGTATCTTATGCATATGGTGGCCTTAGTCGTCAACGAGTCGCGCCCACCATCGAGATGAAGACCTCTTCGGAGTGGCATCGCCCGCTACCAATCAAAGAAAATTTGTCACCCAGCGTTGCTATTGACTTGTGAAACACCAACTGTCGCGTCTTCCTCGTGGAAGGCCAGACCTCTCATGCCCTGGGAACTCCCGGGGCACGTGCCCAGATGCCCTCCGGCGTTGCTTTCACCAAACGCGGCCAGTGCCTATTTGATTGGCAATCCAAGCGCCAGGTAATAATAACGCTCAAAATAAGATTTTTGCTTTCAAGCGATCGATGGGTATAAGTTAAACGACGGAGATGTGTAGGCCGATGCTAAGCACTGGGTCCGTGCGATCAACCTCCGCGTTAATCGCCCAAGAACCGAACGTCGACCATCCGTTCAGGTCAAAACGAGAGCAAGGCACAGCAATCTGCATGTTATCGCAATAATTCCGGAATGGGCCCTTATACTGACGTGAAATACTATCCTAGCCTCGCTCCCCGGTTTTTTCGCAACACCATCACCATCATCACCACAAGCACTAAGCGGATACATAATCCCACCTTTTGGTCGCAGCATTGAATCGGTTACCGAGATGTTTTTTCCGTTTGTATTTATTCTCTTTCCAAGTGCTACTCTTCCTCTTATCTCACGCCTCTACTTGTGACGGCCGGTGTTCCCACTCCGCCTGTCCGGGTGACAGAGGCTCGCGCTTGTCTTAGACTGCCGCGCCCAAGGTCAGTTCGAAAGAAGATATTAATGCTCAATGATCACTATACAAAACAATGGAAGAGAACAAGGAAACAATATAGCTAGAATATGTGAGACAAAGTCCAAATTTAGGATAAATGACCGCCATAAATACATAAAAATGAAGAAGGAAAAGGGGTGGCATTTTTCTGGGACGTTAGGAAGGGTTTCTAGGTCGCGTAATGAGTCTTCATATGTCTCCTCAGGTTATCCTTCCTTCCAACCTTGAGCCCGCATACATCGCATGCATATGTCTCAAGAGATGGATTATCAGGACAGGAATATTTCCAGTGGCGATTTCTCCCGGTCTGACTGTCGAATTGAATGTTGCAACTGCATGCTATCGTCGGAGGGGGGTTGACACTAAACTTGCCCTGGACGGGAGGTTGAGGGGGCTGTGATGAAGAAGAAGCTGCCGAACTAGAAGAAACAGCAGCTTGGAAAACACCTTGTCCCGGTTGGTATGCTCGGCCTCGAACCTTTCCTGGAATGGGATCTGGCTGCTGAAGAACTGGATTGGGTGGGCCCTGTTGGGGAATGTTCGCGATTGTTTGATAGTTGCTTGAACTCCCAGAGGGTGCGTAATATGGCGCTGCAATATATGTTAATGAAGCTTTAGGACTTAGGGAGGTAAAGATAATATGTGCCGTACCTTGCTGAACTCCGGATCCGAGAGAGGGTGCAGCCTGATAGGATCCCGGAAATGAAGGGTAGAGAGTATTTGAAGGACCTGATACACTATTGCTGGGGAACTGGCCTTGATACGTAGTTCCAAATGTGGGGGATGTATCCGAGTTCGGAGGTCTCGGAGAGCTGACGGTCCTGGTAAATGAAAGCATCTCAATACAACAGTCTGTCAATTCTGAAAGGAATTCTCTAACATTGTCTGGTCGTTCATTCCGGGCGGTAAAAAGCCATTCTGCATCCACGTGTTCCACTGTTCATCGTTAAGGAACTGTACTCCCTGCGATTGCGTTGTCGGCCCAGTGGCATTAAGTGTGCTAGAAGAATAAGTCGGGTTGGCTGAAGTAGATGGAGCTTGATAGCCACTAGAGCTATATGGTGCCGGATATGAAGGCTGCTGAAGGGAAGGAGTACTAGCTGGGCCCGGCAATGTGCCTGCTGGCATGCTCGGTCCACTACTGCCAGGGTATCTCCAAGGCTCCTGGTATGCGTTTAAAGCAGGATTCTGTGGGAGATAACTAGGCTGCCTTGGGATAGATGAACTGGACGAGCTCCCTGGGGCCGATGGTGTGACTGCACCCGGAACTACCCTTTGCGCACGTTTACCTTTGTCCCGAGAAGACTGAGAGGGGCCCTACAAGAAAGTTTGTAACCTAATTACTCGAGAGGAAGACGGACTTTGGGTACTTACACTGCCAGGAAGTTGGGACATGATAGTTTGGGTCTTAAATCTGTTCTTTTGCGATAAGATGTGAGGGGTACTGTGCTAGCTGATGATGATGTCTTACTTTACATCTGGTGGGACCCATTTATATGTCAATACCATACTTTCTGTCGAGAGTGTCGACAGCCTGTGGTTTTATGACCGACACATCCACATTGACGGACAGCCCTCCCGTCCGATATACACAACGTCGATGGACGCGGATAATAGGTATGAGGTCATTCCTATGAGACTCTCAACGACGTATACGTAGGAAAACTCTCCGTAGCTGGTCTTTATATTGATCCCAGTCAGACAGCATCCGTTCACCATCATCATAATGACCTGAGCGGGCTTTCCGCGAACCGACAGCCATTGTGTATTCTATGCAGCGACCTCTTTCCTTCTCTTTAATATTAAATATGAATGGTTTGCTGACTATTGAGTAGTGTTTGGACTTCTTCTGCACGGGTTAAGGTCCGATTCGACGGTGTCTTGAGAAACCAGGCTGACGGGGTGATTGATCGGAGCATACCAACTACCCTCAGAGTTAGCAGCAATCAATTTAACCTGAGGTCCAAAAGGTGTAGCGTTTATTAGAGAGTCTTGTTGAGTGTCTTTGATAATGGTCCGACAAACTGTTTATCGTGAATGCCAGGTAGCATGACATAAGCACCTCCCCTTGCGGCTAGAGCTGTGACTTATTTGTTCCTCTGGGACTCTTAAATACCCGCAAATCCGGATCACCTGGAACGACAACTCAATGGAAGGTATACATCCCTAAAGGATGGGAAACATCGCTACAGCCGGTAGAAGGGTTGTTCATATTTGCGAGACACGTCCACCGTCCCCCATGTATAAACTAACGATAACATTCAGACGATCAATATTTTCGCTAGTTTACTCGATGCACCCCAATATGGCAGGGGTTTCCCTGATCCATTCTGTATTAAGTACCGCCCCAAACTCTCGTGGCCATTGTTTGCGGCAAGGGATTTTCTACAATATAGAGATTATCGACTTCTGAGGACCAACGAAGCCACGATCGTCGTATCAATAGCTTCAGTGACCAACTTAGCAGCCAAAACATGCCGCTCCTAGTACACAAGGGCAGACAGCTAGCATTGATCGGGTGATCTACGAGCTTCCGGATCAACCTACTAGCCAAACTACTTCAAGAACAACCCATTTAGTCAAGAGCTTGAGTCCATAAAGTCGGACAGTATAAACGCTTCCGGACCGCCATGCAACAAGTCATCCTGCCCTGTGTCCTACTGATCCGACGGCCTGCCGTTGTGCTATCGGATAACAGAACAAAGCGGTTCGGAGTTTCTCTACATGTGTACACCTGCGACCAACTTTCTGTAAAGTCGGCTGCATGCAGGTGCCCCGATTCAATAAAACAAATTAGGTTCTATCCGAGCTACGAGCCAGATATCTGAGAGCTTCTCCGCTTTCTATATAGTTTGAAGGGAGCTGGTCCTTTTGCTAAGCTGTGGTCGAGGGATATGCAACGAGAAAGTTTGTGTGTGAAGTTCCACAGGTTGAAAGGCGATGACGTCTTGGTCGTCCCCATCTTGTCCCTTTGTAAGTCTGATCAAAGGCACTGATCACAGGTCTACTTCCTACCTGAATCAGGGTGCGACCTGCTTCGGTTGCCTCCCGCAGTGAGTCCAGCTCCTCAAGTCGAGTTAGTTCCAAGCCCTCGGGCGCTTAATTTGTAGAATCAATAGCGCAAAAAATACAATCATATCGGTATGGCCACGCGTTCGCGCGGTATTCCCAGAACCGATGCAGTAGAGATTGGTTCGAATACGAAGACATGCGGGATCGGTCTATTGCGAAACCCCCCTTCGGTGAGACCCCCCTTCCGATCGGAGGTGTTCTGACAAATCAGGTGACAGATCAGAGGGTAATTTTGCGGAGTTCACAGACCGTTGCCATTGCCGTTCCTGGAGTTCAGGCTCATTGTCCGTGTTAGGGATTGGAACGGTACCGGTCAGGCCTCCAAGATTCCTTGTGCCCAGTACAAACGAAAATACGGACTGTCAATACCACTTTCTAAGTAATAGGTATTTACTAAAATGTGGTTACAGCGTGTTAGTAGTTAGAGGTGCATTGTGACCGCAGCTATCGGAATGGCTAAGTTTAGCTCCAAGTGAGGGACGGGGTCGTGACGGAAACACAGTAAAGACCCTTCCGTTCTGTGTTACCTTACCCTCCGAGGCACCACCCGAGATGATGAGTTTGTCAGCACCCTTCCGATCGGAAGGGGTTTCTCGGGGGTTTCGCCGAAGGGGGGTTTCGCATTAGAATAATCCCAGCTAGAGACGTTAGTTTTGCATCCAAGATTTGGCTTATTGCCTTACGGTCAATGCCCATCCCATAGTTTCCATGTCCTACATGATAAGTATCGTTAGAGATAGCCTATAACCACTTGAGACGTGCTGCAAGATCCTTGCGGACGGCAAAACCAAGTTGGCATCTACTCTCTACGTCACCCAAACCTCTCCAACCTCGTCAGGTTTCGCCATACCCGGGATCTCCTTAGCTCGTTCACTACGTCAGTCTCCGACCTCAGCGCAGCCTTTAGCCTCGTAAGGTTACTACTTTGCTCGTCTTCTCTGAGATTTACCCGTACACTTTGTACGGCATCATAAGTCAGTGGAGAACAACACTACTCGCGGTCAGTTTGGATAGATAGCGGAGCAAGTAATGATCGTCGGGAGCTAGCCACCTCATGGTCGAATGTTTTGGATGTGAAAAATATTTATGCGAACAACGAGCGCTGATTCTATTTTGTCTCGATATCTGGTGAACACTGGTTCGGAGCACCCTCGGACTCCTCATTTAAGACCGTTGTATCATTTGCTCTTGCGCTCTGATTTCGGCTTTAAATTTTGTCCCTCAGGCCTTGTCCTTTGCCTTACGGTTGTACCTTCCATCCTACCCTCGACGTGCGGTTGGATCCCCTGGGTTTCATACCCAATGCGGCAGCGAAGCGAGACCTGTCTTTTGGCGTGTTTATCTTTCTTCTGAAATCCTTTATTACTACTTGTCTGTCGAAGTCTTAGGTCTTTCAGAGCGCAAGAGTTGGCTGACTGAGAGAATAATCTCCCGAACCTCGATGTATGCCTAATCGTGAAGACTTGGGTATAACGGAGAATCCACTATCTAAGGTTAAACATTATGTCGAGCCCGATGGTTGTAAAGAGCCCCGAGACAGCAAAGTCGGATAGATCAATTACCCGGAACAGCAAGAGTGCTGCCATCTTATTGAAACGCTATCGGTTTAGCGTCGCACTCTAAATCAGCTCGAAAAAGAGCTCCTAGAGGTCCTCGCACTAAATATAGACCGTTCTTTGGACCTTGGCCCCGCGACTACGATGGCACTCACCGCGGAGGGGAAGCCCAAGTCAGTATTCTTCTCTGAGAACCAAACGTAGGCGAGGTTCCACTTTGGATATCTTGTCTCTTTAGGATGCTTATGAATTAAGAAATTTCGTCACAAGTCCATGCATGGTTCGCACTTACCGTTTTCCGTCTTAGCGGATAGAGTCAATGGTCCGCCACTAGGTCCGTCCTTGGCAGAAATTTCCCAAATATTTGTGAGTATATTTCCAGAATATCCGGATATGGATGTTGAAATTTTCTGGGAGTTCACAGCACAAAACGCTAAAAGGCTGTGGAGGGATCAAAAGAATGGCCTCGACGAAGGCGGAAGCGACAGACTTGTTCGGATGCGACGCCGGGTAAGAGCTATCCAAGTACCACCTAAGTCCGAGCAAGTCATACCCAGGTATTTGTGACTAGAAAGGTCATTAAAATCCGAATAGAAAAGATAACGGGTCGCAGCTTACCCCGGGAATAGACAACGTTGACAGACCCTCTGAGCTAGGACTCCACTCCAATTCTAATGCATCTGCAAGAACTTCCGTAGTTCCTATCCTATTATTGAGTTGCAATAACCTTGATATATAGCAAGGGGTTGAGCCAGTGTCTTTCGAAACACGTATCCGACCACGACGAGTCATTTTTGGGACAGGGGCGAGCGCTTCTGCCGCAGCGGGAGTTGGTACTAAACTGCTAATAATATATACGAACGAGGTAAGCACCGAGTTCATCGTTAGGATAATCCTTACTTTAGCGCGGGGCCAGCGGTGTCATCCCGCGGATATTGGACAAGGAGGGCCTGTTGGAGCTCCGTCCAGTCCCCTCGCGTGTCCGAGTCAAGCTGTGCGTACCACCGCAACGCCTCTCCATCCAAACAAGATTCTGCGTACGCGATGATCCACTCGTTATCCTTTCGCTTCCCCTCAGCATTAGCTTTGTGATATACCGCGCGAACGAACTTCTCCGCCTCCTCTCCACTCCCCCCACAAAATCTTGAACCGTATTCGGAAAGCATTGCTTGCCTGAGAAGCTTCCAACTTCCTTGAACCTCTTCGTCGAGCGTGCTCCACCACACCAGTGCATCATCCGACATGCATGTTGCTGCGAAATCGGCTATCCACTGGTCGTCTCGCTGTTTTCCTTGCGCAAAGGCGAGTTTAAGGAGGGCGGCAATGAAGTTCTTGCACTCGGTCGCATTTTGGCCTCGAAACTCCAACTGGTCGGATTCTATTTAACAAGATCAAAGTTACAAGGTTAGGCTACGGCTAAGTCAGGTAGTCCATCGGACAAACCTTTTCCATCCATGAGCGCTTCACTTGGGGACTACGATGCGATTGGCGACAATTGTTGTTGAGCTAAACGACCGCCGTGCTAAATGAAGGAGCGACAGTAGATGGGGGAGTCAGGAGTGTTCGGCGCGTACAACGCCTTCGACCGGCGCGCGGATCTCAGTTCGGATAGCACGAATTGTCCGGTGCAGATGATACTTAGGTAAACCTGTGCAATGGCATTTCAGTGCCCGCAGAGGCGTTCATTATGGGCATGAAATTAATCGTGTGGATAGGATATTAATAGCAAATATACCTAAATCTATCGAACACTGGGTCCGCTCTCCAAGTCGCCCAAACTTCGCCGAGCTCCGCACGGCTTGCGATAGCTAGGATCTCCTTCGCCCACTCCCTATTCCAGTCTCCAAACTCAATGTAGCCTCTAGCCTCGTATGCTATAAGCTTCCTACCTTATATATATTACGAATAGAAAAGAACAGCAATTACTTGCGCATGCGGTCAGGATGTACGAGTAAAGCAGATCCCCCTGGCAGCTCAAGCAAAGCCGAAAGCGAAGAGGAGACTAAGACTGAGGCTTTTATATGCGATGCAACTTCTGGGGACGGCGCGCGGGAGTAAATTTGGTTCCGATATGCCTCAGGACCCTCAAGAGCGGGTCCAGATTTGGATGGTATCCCCGGTTCCCAAAATGACCAACGCCAGTCATCCCCTTGCGCTGAGGTACGCTGAGGTTTCCACCACCGATATCCCCAGAATGCTAGTTCAGTCTAGTCGAGAATAAGTATTCTGCCTGAGCACCTCACATATTGGCGTGGCACGGAAGGTATATGTACTCGCAGCGCAATTTGGTGTTCTTCACTGAATGTGGGTCACGTCTCTTACCTTGGGGTTTGAGCCAGTCGGTATCATCCTAGACCTCCGACCTCAAAGTTCGATTCTAATTAGTGGTTCACTAGAGGGAATGGGCATCATTGCCCGCCAATCGGGTACCGGCCGAAACGCTTATGACCAGCCCACGGTTGATGTAAAAATGGTTCCTCGCCCGCTCCACGACTCTCGACAGTGATTCACCGCCACCTACATATGATTGGCTCTGTCTTATTTTCCTGGCGACATGTCGAATCCATTTGTGGTGCCACCGTTCAAGGGTCCTGATCCTAATCTTTGTCACCGCTGACTCCCAGCCGGAAAGGTCGGGGAAGTTCCGAAGGACCCTTTTATGCACTCAAGCCCCCCGATACGGCCGATCCCTGGCTATTAGACTTCAATATCTTGCGCATCCTAATTTCTTCCCAATTCTGGGTTATATCCGATCTGCGGGGAATGGCAGCGAACGCGAACAACGCCCTCGCCGTTCCACCACTTCGTAGCCCGCAGGAGGTATTTGTCAGTGTTACATGCTGCACCCGTGCTGCCGGCGATATTTCTTGCTGCTCATGAGTTGTTTTGTTTGTAGTAGTCTGGGACGGGGAAATGAAATCGTGAACTTGCGAACATACACCCATCGCCTCTGTGAAGAAACCCTGGGCTTCCAAGGATCCTTCTTGGACCGGGTTAGTAGAACCAGGCAGGGTCTACGGTGCACCGCCAGCCTCAGTCTCTCTTTCTGGGTGGTCGCCTCGTCTCTAGGACTTAAGTGTCCCTGCAATCCTCCCGCTCGTACACCGTCTTTCAGCAACATGACGATTGATGAAGACGTTATTCGACTATTGACGGGAGCTGTTTGGGAACTGTGGGACGGTCGCTGCACTCGCGGCTTTTAGCAGGCAGTTTCCCCCGATCCAAGGTTTCCTCCTAACTACCGCCACCCCGGGAGTTCAGAGTAAAATTTTCTGGACCCTGACCTCCGGAGTATCGGTAATTCTTGTGCTGTTATTGCGCGTATAGATCTTAAGCCTCTCGGCCATGAGTTCTACGTCCCTGAGCGTTGGTCGCCGGGTTCTCGGATCCGCGGCGTCGATCCTTTCCGTTGTCCTTCTCGTGATTTCCCAAAGCGTAAGTACTTTCCAGCTTCCCTTGGATAGCCTTCCCTGGTGGGAATCCTCTGAGGCCTCGGTGAGTCTCTACGGCTAACCCCCCGCCCTCCGTGCCAATCCAGACCAAGTCCAAAGCCGGGGAATCATCTGCCTGCTCTCCCTCCTCTCTCTCGCTCCTGCCATCATCACCGCTCTCCTCCTCGATATCAATGTTCTCAGTTCAGCTTCTAGTGACTTGGGCGTTGAGCTGCCTCATCCCGGCGTCGAGGTCAGACGGACTCGCGCGCGGGCCACGGCTGCGAGGACGCTCCTGGGCTGTCGGTCTCTACCTACCCCGTCAACGCAAGCTCTCTATGCGATAGCTTCTCGCTATATCACTGTGTTTGATACAACCGTAAGTGCTTACTCGAACCCTCGAGGACACCGCTTTCGCCTCTCTTAGTCTAAAACTGACCGATGCTGATATCTTTAGCTTTCGGGTGTATATATCATTAAGCACGCATTCGACTACCTTGTCGATAGCCGCTCGCCTACGTCCCCTGAGACGCGAACCTGGATCGTTACAGTCCTCAACGGTCTCCGTGAGAGGGAAGCGGTCGTCACGACTTTGCAGACACCCTCAAGTCCTGTATGTATCTTTTTCTTTAGCTTCACTCGGTCAGCCGGCGTTCACTAAAACGATGCTTCATATCCCTCTCGACTCGATTTCAGCTTGGGCCGGGACTAATATCAAGCCAAGTTGTCGCTCCTGTTGAACGGCCCGTTATTGCTCAACCGGAAGACCAAGTCCGTCCCCCATATTTCTCCCCAGCTTTGGGAGAGTCCCTTCAATCTGGAGTGTTATCGATCGAAATTCTTGCAACTTCTCAAGCTCCGTCACCGGCCGATACCATCCCCATCCCTTCTCCTCTAGACCCGAACGCACCCACTCCTCTGTCGGACACCACCTTCTCCACCGTGTTTAGCGGAAGGACGGCCCATAACAGCCCGATTCGGGATCTCAACGTAGGTTCTCTATTTTGGTGTGCTGTCTGTGGGACTGGCCAAGATATTTTTCCCCTTGTCGTTCTCGGTTTACAGCATCCCATTCCCATCTATTCCCGATCCTCCCACGACCATGGACCGCCAACCCCCAACGCCGACTCCCTAGTCACGAAGTCAAGTGAGGCGAACGCATTGGGGCTTTTCCTCTCTGCAACATCAAGCAAGACAGTGCCAAGTACTGACTCACTTGGTCGAGCGAAGTATGCTCCTCGGGTCTCCGACTGTTGTCGGGCTCCGGGATTCGAAGACTCACCTAACCGTTTTTCTTCCTTTCGACCCCTAGGTGTGATGTAGGCACAAAATTGGTCTCGTCAGAGCGTTTAAAGAAGGTCCTACTCAAGAGCGGCAGCATCAACCCAGTCGGGTGGACAGGAGAACCTCTTGATGAGGTCACGACTACCCTCGCTCGCGGGCGCGCAATCATCACTGTACCTCGATTTGTCGACTCAGCTGCCTCCACTCCATCACTCTCTGCCCATAGAGGAGCCCCTTCCAGCGCTATCGCAAACTCGCCGGCCCCGACCCAATCAACCGCCCCGACCTCGATCGACCTCCAAAATGAGCTCGAATGGGAGACCGGCACGCCCGCTTTCATCCCTTGCTTCACATTCCAGTCTCCGAAAGAAGTACAGGCGCGGGACGCTGAAGCTTCTGTTCAAGAGGCACCCGATGACGGGAAGATTGAAGAGGCGTTTGCGTGGTGGCGAAATCCCTGTCAGTCCAAGGACGTTCGAAACGCGAGGCGCAATCGAAATACCCCTAGAAAATCCAGATATCATGCCTCGGAGAGCACTACGGGTGAGGACCGGGACTGGGCTAAGGCAGAGGGGAAGAAGCCAGTGGGCGGGAGGACACCGTTCGTGGTGACAAAGCCGCCGTCACAGACCACTCTTGTCGCTTCGGATACCGTAGATGCTGAGCGGGAAGAAGGTTCTACGGACGCGGAGAACGACTTGGATGAGGAAGGGTTTCTCCATGAGTCAACAGGAGAAGGTGAAGGAGGCGTCGAAGAAGGCAATCGCTACGGCGTCTTATGGCATTAGCACGAGCCGCACTCTTCGACCTCTGTCCGACGAGGAGTGGGTGTCGCTTGAGCAAGTCAACGCCACTTCCTCGAGCCTGCTAGACGTCTCACCTCCAACCGCATCTTCGACAGGCATCGAAACGGAGGTCGCGCAGAGCTGGCTCCCACCTCCTCCGCCGATGCTTGATACCGCGCCTAAGACCAAGAGGTCCTCTCGGACGAAAAAAGTCTTGAAAAAGATCCTGAAGCGGGTTAAAACTACGTGTCGACTGAAGAGTAGAAGTCGTGATGGGGGAGTTGCTTGAACGAAGGACTGTGTTCTCGATGTGTGATGGAGTTGGTTTCCTGGTTTGTTTCTGTTTCTGTTTCTGTTTCTGTTTCTGTTTCTGTTTCTGTTTCTGTTGCTTGCTGTCTCTTTCTCTGTTTCTTCTCTCGTCTGGTTTATTTATATCTCTTCTGGGACCACGTCTCACTTGTATTAGTTATTATTTATCTTCTACCTTCATCTGCACTGTAAGTCCTTGCAAGCGTCCGATACAACCGTCAAAACAATCGAAGCGAGCTTTCGTCGACGCTGAAATTTGATGGCTAAGTACAATACTGGTGAGGAAATTATGGGCACTTCAACTGTCGAACAAAACTCCTAGGTCTATGGTCGCGCGGCCTAGTCCAAGGGTTTTTGTTATGGAGGAAGATCACCGTACGCTGGCGACTCGGCCTAAGGTCCATCATGACGAGTACTTTCGGAATCCCGTGTTACTTCTTTCTCCGATGAAACAAATCGAAACAAGGGGCAAGCACTCAAATGGAAAATATATTCATACTAAACGGGCGGCCCGGGCCTGCTTCCAACGCCAGACAAGCCGGTAATAATTGTCGGAAGCTAGCCATCTCATATATAGTCGAGTGCTTTGTATGTGGGAAATATGCTTGCGAATAGCGAGGGCTGATTATATTTAGTCTCGATATCTGGTGAACACTGGTTCGAAGCACCCCTCATGTAAGACAATGATAGTAATTGCTCCTGCGTTTTGATTTCCGCTTTGACCTCCGTCCCTCTGACTTTCTCCTGTGCCTTAAGGCTGGACCTTCCACCCCATTCTTGACCGGCAGTTGAATTCCTTGCCTTCCATGTCTAATGCGGTAGCGAAGCGAGGGATGTCCTTAAATTTATCGCTTACATCTCTCCTGAGATCCTATATTCCTTATATTTCATAGTTTCAAGGACAGACTGGGATGCAAGAAGCTTGAGAGTTAGGAGGAATGTTGAGGAATTTAGGTACGACGGCGAAATTCTCCTTTAGATCGAATATTTTGTCGGACTTCGTGATTGTAAAGAACCCCAAGACAGCAGAGTAGGATAGATCGATTACCTAAAACGGGAAGAGTGCTGCCTTTATATTGAAACATTATCGGTTTAGCATCGGACTCTAGATCAGCTCGAAGAAAAAATTCTACAGGTGGTCGCACCATCAATAGACTGTTCATTAAACGTTGGCTCTGCGAGAACGATGCCACTCACCGCAGGAATAAAGTTCAAATAAGTGATCTTCCCTGAGAACCAAATGTCGGGAGTGCTCCATTGTGAATATCGTGTCTCTTTGGAAAGTATAAAATGAATAAATCCGTCACAAAGTTATACACGATTCGCACTTCACCTTTTTCCGTCTTCGCGGACAGGGTCAATAGTCCGTCACTACGTCCATCCTTGCTAGAAATGTCCCAAATACTTGTATGTAAATTTCCAGAATATCCGGATATGGAAGTGAAATTTGTCTCGGAGTTCACAGCACAGAACCCTAAATGGCTGAGGAGAAATGAAGGGAATGGTCTCGACGAAAGCAGGAGGGACATACTTTACCCCGCCCGATGCCGATGGGGGGCCATTCACTTTCCATTTAAGCCCAAGCAAATTGTACCCCGGTATTTGTGACTAAAAATTCGATTAGGAATTCAGACGAGACAAGACAGCGGGTCACGGCTTACCTCGGGAATGGACAACGTTGACAGACCGTCAGAGCCGGTACTCCACTCCAATTCCAAAGCATCTGCGGAAGAGGCCGTAGTGCGGAGTCTATTGTTGACTGGCAAGACCTTTGAAAGATAGTGAAGGACTGAGGAATTGCCGCTCGAAACGCGTATCCGACCTCGGTGAACCACTTTGGGGGTCGGAGCAAGGGATGCTGCCGCAGCAGGAGTTGGGACCAAACTGATTTCAATAAGAGTGGAAGTCAGCATCAAGATCCTGGGCAGGTACGATCCTCACTTTAGCGCTGGACCGGCGGTGCTACCTCGCGGATATTGAACTAGGAGGGCCTTTTGCAACTTCTTCCAGTTCTCTTGCGTATCCGAGTCAAGTTGTGTGTACCACCGCAGCGCCTCCCCAGCCAAACGTGACTCCGTATACGCGACGATCCATTTGTTATCCTCCCGCTTCCCCTCATCTATAGCTTGCGAGATACCGCACGAACAAAATTCTCCGCTTCCTCTCCACTCCCACCACAAAACATTGATCCGTATTCCGAAAGCATTGCTTGCCTCAGGAGTTTCCAACTGCCCTGAACCTCTTCGTCGAGCGCACTCCACCACACGAGCGCATCATCCGCCATGCAGGTTGCCGCGAAATCCGCTATCCACTGGTCATCTCGCTGTTTTCCTTGGGTAAAAGCGAGCTTAATGAGTGCGGCGACGAAGTTCTTGCACTCGATCGCATCTTGGCCTCGAAACTGCAGCTGGTCGGAATCTGTGTTACACGATAAGAATGGCAAGGTCGGGTTACGGCTATGTCAGGTAATCAGTTGAACAAACCTTTCTCATCCATGGGCGGTTCACGTCAGGGCTATAATGCGTACGACAACAATTTTTCTTGAACCAAACGGCTCCTGTCCCGAAGAATTGAGGAGCGACGGTAGATGTAGGAGTCAGGTGCGTTCGGGGCGTACGTGGGGCGCTCGGATCTCACTTCGGCTAGCGCGAATTGTCCGGTTGAGGAACTGCGTGTAAACCCGCGCAGTCGTGTTCCAGCACCTGGAAACGCTTTTCGCATCGGCATGGTGCTCCATAAGTCGCGTAGATGTGAATAGCAAATGTGACGAGATATATCGGACACCTCGACACATTAGTTCTGCATCCAAGATTTTGGCATCTTATCGCCTTACGGCCGATGCCCATCGCATATTTATCATCTCCTACATGGTAATAATTATCTTTGGGGATACTCGACCGCTCACGACGTGCTGCAAGATGCGCACGTCAAAACCAAGTTGGCATCCCTACGGCACCCAAACCTCTCCAACCTCGATCGTTCTTTCGACTCGCCCATGTCAGGAACGGAACCGTCTGGTGCCGTTCCGATTCCTGCCCGAGGTCGCCGACCCGCTAGTCTGCGCCCGGATTTGGTTCGAGTCTTGATTTCGGTCCGGACTCACTGTTTGTTTCTTAGTTTAGTCCTTTGGTTTCCATTTATGGCTCGATTCTCTTTCTATATATACAGCATGTATCTAGACTCCGTTGATTCCTCGTCGAATCAACGCAGGTATTATCGGACTCTCTCTCCTGACGACTTGTCCCTCGACTCTCGCGCGCTCTCGCAGAGGACCCTGCCTCGGCCGTCCCGTTCGGCAGAGTCTGGTCCTTACAGCCCATTCGGCTTTTTTTTGGATATAGTTAGCTCAACCATGTCAACTGAACGATGGTCTTGGTGAAGTGAAGCCCCGGTAGCGGTTGCCCCATCAAAAACAGGTTTCGACGGATAGCGGAGCAGGTAGTAATCGTCGAGAACTAGTCACCTGATAGTCGAGCGTTTTATGTGGAAAATACGCATACGGATAGCGAGGGATGATTATATTTTGTCCCGATACCTGGTGAACACTGGTTCGGGGCACCCCTCATTTAAGACAATGGTAGTCTTCGCTCCTGGTCCCTCAGGCTTGTTCAGTTCCGTACGGTTGGACCTTCCACCTTACCCTCGAGGGGTGGTTGAATCCCCTGCCTTACATGTCTAATGCGGTGGCAGAGCGAGGCGTGTCTTTTTCTCGCTTACAACTCTCTTCTGAGATCCTGTATTACTTATTTTTCGGAGTTTCAAGAACACACAGAGATGCAAGAGCTCGAGGATTGGGAGGATATGGGTACAAACCGTGAATTTTTCCTTTAGTTTGAATCCTTTGTCGAACTTGGTGATTGAAGAGAGCCCCAAGACAGCATAGTAGAATAGATTGGTTACCCAAAACAGGAAGAGTGCTGCCTTTATATTGAGACATTATCGGTTAACTTCGGGCTCTAAATCGGCTCGAAGAAAAATTGCTAGAGGTTCTCGCACCGTCAATAGACTATTCATTGGATGTTGGCTCTACAACGACGATAGCACTCACCGCGCCGGGATAGCTCGCGTAAGTGATATTCTCTGAGAACCAAATGTATGGAGCGCTCCATTGTGGATATCGTGTCTCTTTGGGATGCATATGAATCAATAAAATCCGTCTCAAAGCCATACACAATTCGCACTCCACTTTTTTCGGTCTTCGCGGACAGAGCCAATAGGCCGTCCCTACGTTCACCCTCGGTAGAGATGTCCCAAATATTTGTAGACAGATTTCCAGAAAACCCGGATATGGAGGTTGAATTCGTCTGGGAGTTCACAGCACAGAACCCTAAACACCTGAGAAGGGTTATAGGGAATGGTCATTGGTCTCGACCGAGGCAGGAGGGACGTACTCAGTGTGGTTCGACCCCGGTTGCCAGTCATTCGAACTCCATTTAAGTCCAAGCAAGTCGTACCCCGGGATTTGGGACTAAAAAATCCGTCAAGAACTCTGAATAGAAAAGACAGCGGTCATAGCGTACCCCTGGAATGGACAACGCTGACAGACCGTCAAAGCCAGGACTCCACTCCAATTCCAAAGCATATGCAAGGGAGTGCGTAGTGCAGAGCCTACTGTTGGATTGCAAGACCTTTGATAGATAGTGAGGGGTCAAAGAATTGCCGCCCGAAACCCGTATCCGACCACGGCGAGCCATTTTGGGGGCCGGAGCAAACGATGCTGCGGCAGGGGGAGTTGGGACCAAACTGGTTTGAATAAGAGTGAAAAGAAGTATCAAGCTCCTCGTCAAGGACAATCCTTACTTTAGCGCCGGACCGGCGGTGCTACTTCGCGGATATTGAATTAGGAGGGCCTTTTGCAACTTCTTCCAGTTCTCTTGCGTATCCGAGTCAAGCTGTGCGTACCACCGCAGTGCCTCTCCCGCCAAACACGATTCTGCGTACGCGATGATCCACTCGTTATCCTTTCGCTTCCCCTCATCTATAGCATTGTGATATACCGCCCGAACGAAATTCTCCGCTTCCTCTCCACTCCCGCCACAGAATCTTGAACCGTATTCCAAAAGCATTGCTTGCCTCAGGAGTTTCCAACTTCCCTGCACCACTTCGTCGAGCGCACTCCACCACACGAGCGCATCATCCGCCATGCAGGTTGCCGCGAAATCTGCTATCCACTGATCATCTCGCTGTTTTCCTTGCGCAAAAGCGAGCTTAAGGAGTGCGGCAACGAAGTTCTTGCACTCGGTCGCATCTTGGCCTCGAAATTGCAGCTGGTCGGGATCTGTGTTACACGATAAGGCCAAATGGCAAGGTCGGGTTACGCCTAAGTCAGGTAATCTGTCGGACAAACCTTTCTCATCCATCAGCGCTTCACGTGAGGGCTACGATGCGACAACAATATTGGTTCTTGAACTAAACGACCCCTGTCCCGAAGAATTGAGGAGCGACGGTAGATGTAGGAGTCAGGCGCGGTCGGAGCGTACAAGGTGCGCCCGGACCTCACGTCGGCTAGCACGAATCGTCCGCTTCAGGAAATGCGTCTATTCCAGTGCAGCTGCAGTCGTGTTCCAGTAAAGTACTTGGAAAAGCTGTTGGCATCGAAATGACGTTAAGTCGTACAGATGTGGATAGCAAATGTGACGAGATATATCGGACACGTGCACCTCGACACGTTAGTTCTGCATCCAAGATTTTGGCTTCTTATTGCCTTACGGTCGATGTCCATTGCACATCTGTCATGTCCTACATGGTAATAATTATCTTTAGCCATGCTAGACCACTCCCGACGTGCTGCAAGATTATTCCGCACGGCAAAACCAAGTTCGCATCTTCACGGCGCCCAAACCTCGACAACCTCGCCCTGTTCAGCCATGCCAGATATCGATCTCTTGACTCGTTCACTATGTCAGTTCCCGAGCTCACCGCCGCCTTCAGCCTCGTAAGGTTTCCACTATTGCGGGTCTACTCTGAGAGTTACCCTTACACTCGGCGCGGCATCA
Organism: Tulasnella sp. UAMH 9824; assembly: GCA_019633595.1. NCBI lineage: Eukaryota > Fungi > Basidiomycota > Agaricomycetes > Cantharellales > Tulasnellaceae > Tulasnella > Tulasnella sp. UAMH 9824. The sequence goes on from WSUI01000420.1 coordinate 19,059, forward strand.
TAAGTCAGGAGAAAACAACAAGTACTCGCGGTCAGGATACGAGTGAGGCAGCAGTCCATCATAGTTTCTCAATCGAAGCAAAAGACGAAAAGAGAATTATGACCAAGGCGGTTATAATAAGCACTTAAGGCAATTTTGAGTTATTTTGAGAGGGGCTGTAAGGATAACCTGGGCGTCGACGGTAGAGTGAGCCCGGACCGAAGGATTATAGCAGAGGCCCGCCGCCGTTTGCAGGACCCAAGGTCCGTGTGATCGGCGTCTTCCCAGTGGCTTTGTATCGTTTGCTGGGCACACCCGAGCTCGAAACATACCTAAATTACTTATAATGTTCTCTTTGTATTTCTTCTCCGGCGTGTCTGTAATACGTCGTTGGGGTACACATGTGATGAAGTCTCTCATCTCGCCCGGCCATCAATGCGCTGGCCCTCCCCAGCATCGGATATCTGGCTCAACGCCGCGGATCCAGTGGCCGCGGCAGACGACTAACAAATAGAGACAATTCGGTCTCTCCGAGAAGCCACTATTAGTCTATCCTTCGGTTGCTCGGTGGGCTAAATTTGGTCAGATGGTCCTCTGGACAGGGTCCCGATTTGAACAGCACGTCCGGTTCTCAAAATGACCAACACCAGTCATTCTCCTTCCCCTCAGGCTTACACGACCCATCTTCCCCAAGTGTTAGTTCGGTCTATGGAAGGGTATTACGCCATGACCGCCTTACATTTGGGCATGACACGGAAGAAATACCCCCAGCGAAATTTGACGTTCTTCAAGTTTCTTCAAGTTCACTGAGTCGGGATTCGAACCAAATCGATGTCACTCTAATAGATCGCTGACCTCGGAATTCAACTATGATGGTCAACTACGGGGAAAGGGTCTTAACGCGCCCTGATTGGATACTGCCCGAACGCTTTAGGATAAAATTTCTGCGGCTGATGTAAAAAAAGAGTTTCCCGCCCTCTCCAGGATTCTCGACAATGATTTACCGCCACCTACCTATGATTGGCTTTGCTCTGTCTCATTTTGCCGGGGACATGTCGAACCCATTTGAGGTGGTTCAAGGGTCCTGACCCGAATTCCTGTCAACGCCGGACTCCTGGCCGGAAAGGTCGGGGGAGGACCCTTTTATGCACCCAAGCCCTCCGAAACGACTGATCTCCGGCTAATAGACTTTGCCTATCCTAATTTCTGCTTTCTTGGGTTATATCCGATCTCCGGGGAAATGGCAGCGAGAGTGAAAAGGCCCTCGCCGTTCCACGGCTTTGGAACACTGGCTGGTACCTAGCCTTCATTCATTGCGGTCGTCGTGGCACATCGCGTACTTTCGGCTCTTTTGGAGGTAATAATTATTTGGTTGTAAACTGCGATTGGTGTATGGAAATGGTGTTCGCCCCCACACGCACCGTCTCAGTGAAAAATTCCTGAATCTATTCTTCTATCTCGCAACGGTCCAGTGGAACCAGGGTCCATGGTGCACCGCAGATCTCGTCCTCTCTGTCTGGGTGGTTGTCTTCCGTCTCCGGCTTTGGCGTCTCTGCTGTCCTCCAGCTGGCACAACGTCTCTCAGCGACATGACGACGGGCTCACAAATGATATCATCATGCGTCGTTCGACTGTCGACGGGAGTTGTTTGGGAACTGTGGGACGGTCGCTGCAGTCGCGGCTTGTAGCGAGCAGTTTCCGCCGATCCAAGGTTTCCTCTCAACTACCACCAACCCGGGAGATCAGAGTAAAAATTTTTCACCCTGACCTCCGGAGCATCGGTACTTCTTGCTTGCTTGTTGCGTGTACAACTCGTAAGCTTTGCTGTCATGAGTTCTATGTCCCTGAGCGTTGGTCGCCGGGTTCTCGGATCCGCGGCGTCGATCCTGTTCATTGTCATTCTCTTTAAATTTATTTCCCAAAGCGTAAGTACTTTCCAGCTTCCCTTGAATACCTTCCCTGGTGGGATTCCTCTGAGGCCTCGGTGAGTCTCTACGGCTAACCCCTCGCCCTCCGTAGTCAGGCGGAACCAGACTCTACTCTCGCAAGCCGAAGCTGTGCGACCTCTCGAAGAGAGTCTGGTACCGAGTTATATGAGAGGAATAATACATCGGGGAAAGGGTCTTTTATTGCCACGTGAGACCAGGCACGTCTCATAAATCAAAGGGGCTTTGCCTTTTTAAGCTAGCAGATTCAAAGTTTATTCGTTCGGCTTCTCTCGGACCTCAAGTTCACCGGTGAGTGACATGGCCGGTTTTGTTCTTGTTTGCAAGGGAAGAGTGGCCTGCGATACTTGCCTCCGCCTTCAGACCTGCCAGCAGTCGGCGCAACGCAGACCTGTGCCGAATAAAGTCCGGCAATCCCCTTGAGGAGGAAAGCCAGCCATCAGGGGGAGCGGAGGATGGCTGATACGGATTCAAAACCCCTCTCGAGCTCCCGTCGCCCGGCGCCACGTGGCAATTTAGGACCCTTTCCGGGATGTCTTAGACCTCCCACAGAGCTGAGTCTCTGCCTACGCCCTCCGTATGAATCCAGACCAAGTCCCAAGCCGGCGCTATCATCTGCCTGCTCTCCCTTATCTCTCTCGCTCCCGTCATCATCATCACTGTCCTCATTGAAATCAATGTCCGCAGGTCGGCCTCCAGTGATTTGGGCGTTGAGCTGCCTCATCCCGGCGTCGAGGTCAGACGGACTCGCGCGCGAGCCACGGCTACGAGGACTCTCCTGAAACCTGTCGATCTCTACCCACCCCTTCAACGCAAGCTCTCTATGCGATAGCTTCTCGCTATATCACGGTGTTTGATACAACTGTAAGTCCTTGCTCGAACCCTCGAGGACACCGCTTTCGACTCTCTCAGTCCAACGCTGACCAGCGCCGATCTCCCCAGCTTTCGGGTGTATATATCATCAAGCACGCATTCGACTACATTTTCGATGTGCGCCTGCCTACTTCGCCTGAGACACCGACCTGGATCGTTACAGTCCTCAAAGGTCGCCGCGAGAGGCAAGCAGTCGTTGCAACTTCGCAGAGACTCTCAAGTCCTGAACGTATCGTTTTCTTTCTCTTCACTCGGTCAATAGACGCTCACTAAAGCGATGTTGCATATCTCTCCCGACTCGATTTCAGCAGGGACTGGGACTAGAATCAAGCCAAGTTCCCGCTCCTGCCGAACAGCCCATTATCGCTCAACCAGAAGACCAAGTCCGACCCACATACCTCTTCCCAGCTTTGGAAGAGTGCCCTCAAGTCGGAGTGCTATCAATCGAAGCTCTTGCAACTTCTCAAGCTCCATCACCGGCCGGTACCATCCCCATCCCTTCTCCTCTGGAGCCGAACGCGCCTACTCCTCAGTCGGATACCACCTTCTCCACCGTTTTTACGCCGTCAGGAAAAACAACCTCCGAAGTTGTCTTCGATGCCACCTCGGACCGCGTCGATGAGAAGCCAAAGGATCCAGCAGCTGCTTCGATCCCAAACGGGACTCGTCTCTCGGGCGTCGCCCGAGCTGCTTCGGTCAACAGAAAGTTTTCACAGACAAACCTACCCGAGAAATCAAGGTGAGGCTCTTCATCTTCGTTAAACTGTGACAGGACTAACCGAGTTACGTTTCTCCTTCACCGTTGTCGATTTACAGGCTCCCATTCACCTCTCTTCCCGGTCCGCGTGAAGACGATGAATCGAGGGACACCAACTCCGACTCGCTAGCCCCAAAGACAGGTGGAATGAACGGGATGGGTAATGTTCTGTCTCCTCTCGGCAAGAGCAGATACGCGGCTTCGCCATGCACCCTCCCCACCATCATTCTTACTCCCTCCCATCAAATGACTTCCAAAGTCATCTTTGACGCTACCTCGGACTACGTCAGCAAGAGTTCGTGTGACTCAGCACCAGCTTCGAACCTCAACGACACGCGCTGCTCGGGCGTCAGTCTGGCTACTTCGTCGATGAGCGGAAGGACGGCCCAGAACAGCCGATTCGGGATCTCAACGTAGGTTCTTCATTTCGGTGTGCTTTCGGTGGGACTGGCCAAGCTATATCTCTTTTTGCCGCTCTCGGTTTTCAGCATCCCATCCCCTGTTCTTCCCGATCCTCCCAACGAGGATGGACCGCCGATCAGCAACTCCGACTCGCTAGTCACGAAGCCAAGTGGAACGAACGCATTGGGGCTTTGCCTGTCTGCATCATCAAGCAAGACAGTATCAAACGCTTGCTCACTTGGTCGACCAAAGTATGTTCCTCGATTCTAATTCTCCCCGCCTATTGTGGGGGTCCGGGATTCGGGGACTCGCCCAACCTTTTTCCCCTTTCTCTGCTCTTCAATCCCCAGTTGCCATGTTGATGACGCAGCCATCACTATACCTCAACTCGTCGACTCGACTGTCTCCACTTCATCACTGTCTTCCCATGGAGGAACCCCTGTCAGCGCTATCACAAACTCGCCGGCCCCGACCCAATCCACCGCGCCGACCTCGATCGACCTCCAAAACGACCACGAATCGGAGACCGGCACTCCCACTTCCATCCCTTGCTCTACATTTCAGTCTCCGAACGACGGACAGGCGCGGGACGCCGAAGCTTTCGTTCGAGAGGCTTCCGATGATGGGAAGGTTGAAGAAGCGGGTGCATGGTGGCGAAATGACCGCCAGCCCAAGAACGTTCGGAATACAAGGCGCGATCGATATAGCCCAAGAAAATGCGGACATAGTGCTTCGGAGGATACGACGGATGAGGAATGGAGGTGGGCCAAGACAGAGGGGAAGAACCCAGTGGGCGGGAGGACGCCGTTGGTGGTGACAAAGCCGTCGTCACCGACCACTTTTGCGCTTCGGATACTGTGGATGCTGAGCAGGAAGAAGGTTCAACGGACGACAAGGAAGACTTGGATGAGGAAGGGCTCTCCAAGAGTCAACAGCAGAAGGTGACGGAGGCGCCGAAGAAGGCAATGGCTACGCCGTCTTATGGGGCGAGCACCAGCCGCGCGTTTCAACCTCTGTCTGAGGAGGAGTGGGCGTCGCTCGAGCAATTCAACGCCACTTCCTCGAGCTTGCCAGACATCTCACCTCCTCCAACCCCATCGTCGACAGGCATAGAAACGGAGGTCGCGCAAAGCTGGCTTCCGCCTCCTCCGCCGACGCTTGATACCGCGCCCACGAAGATCAAGATGTCCTCGCGGACCAAAAAAGTGTTGAAAAAGATTGTGAAGCGGGTTAAAGCTACTTTTCGACTGAAGAGTAGAAGTCATGATGCTGGAGCTGCTTAACGAAAGACTGTGTTTTCGATGTGTCATGAAGTTGGTTTCCTGGTTTGTTTCTGTTTCTATTTCCGTCTCTGTTTCTTTTTCCGGCTCTCTGTCTCTGTCTCTGTCTCTGTCTCTGTCTCTGTCTCTGTCTCTGTCTCTTTTTCTTCTCTGCTCTTTTTATATGTATTTTCTTCTGGGAACACGTTCCCCTTGTATTGATTACTATTTATTTTCCACCTTCATCTGCGCTGCGAGGTTCTGCAAGCGTCCGACAAAGGAGTCAACACCATCGAAGCGAGCTTTAATCGGCGCTGAGATCTGATGGCTGACTACGATGCTGGTGAGGTAAACCAAGAACACTTCGACTGTCGACATGGAAACCTGGCCCTATAGTTTGGACAATGATTGAAATTAATTCCAACTCAGCGATCGGGTCGGTGCACACCGTTGGCCAGCGCAGCCATCACATGGAAGGTGTCGGACGTGAAAAGGTGAGATGAGCAGGTGTACACAGGGACCGGCGGCGACTCCTTGGGAGTGTTCTGGGCCTTATCCAGTGGATACGCGATGCCAGATCAGTAGTGGACGTGCAGGCGAGCTCTAGTCGGAGCACGGCGAACTCAGGGTCTAACGAAGGCTTCCCAAGCAGTGACAAACACCAACGGCTTCGGTGCAACGTCGAACCTCCTCTTTTCCCATCGAAAACGGCCTCATTTCTAGAAACGGCACTTCGTCGGTCTTTACACAATTTTTGCCAAAAAAAATCTTATAGCGTCTCGTGTCCAATCCCGACACGGGGCGCCAGCTCATATTCCTACATATGGTGCACACCACAGAGCGGGCGGATAGCAGTTCCTTGGACCTGGAAGTACGTGCGGTTGTGACCAAATCGCCGCGTTCAAGGCCCACGATTAATAATCTGTTACATAAGTTTTGGCGCCAGCGCTTAATAACATCCCGCATCGATCCTTCTCAGCTCTCGTACCCAAACAAGGGGAAGGTCGTTGCCAGCGGGGGGTATGGTTGTGTCCGAAGAGCGATCCTCCTCTCCCAAGTTAACAAAACGGACGGCAATCCCGAGGCGCATGTTGGGCCGACTATCACTTCAGAAATTGTAGTAGCCGTCAAATCTCTCCAAGCCCATGGTGATATTGACTTGGAGCGCTTTGAAAAGGTGCGTGGCGGTCATTTTCGTGTTGCCGAGTAAGCTAACGGCCGCACAGCGGTTCATTAGGGAGGCTTACATTTGGTCACAACTTAAACACACAAACATTCTTGAATTCCTTGGCTTCCATTTCTCGCACTCTGAAGGAGAGGTCGAGGCGCTGCTAGTCTGTCCGTGGTTTGATAATGGCCAGAGTATTGGGTACATTAAACGGCACCGTCTATCTCCAATGCAACGTTTGCGACTGGTGAGATAAATCTACTGCTTCAACCTTCAACAGATATGAAAACCCTTACGTGTGGGCCTTGTCTTATAAATCATAGATTTTGGACGCGGCCGAGGGATTATATTACTTGCATTCTCGGGATCCTCCGATTTGCCATGGCGACGTCAAGGGTGTAAGTGAAGAGGATGATCGATAGCCGCTGAAGTATGTACTTAAGCTTACGTTACAGTCCAATCTCTTGATCAAGGACAACGGACGTGGCGCGCTATGCGACTTTGGTTCGGCTCACGAACTGGATGAAATGTTTGGAGACATCGCCAGCAAGACCACACAACGCTGCACCGTTCGGTGGGCCAGTCCAGAGCGTCTCGATAGCAACGACCCCCCCACCCCATCCAGTGATGTTTGGTCGTGGGGCTGGCTGACATGGGAGGTTCGTCTTCCTTACAAGCGTAAGGATCGGTCTTTCGATCGGGACTAATTCCCGTGCTTCTAGATCATGACGGAAAAAGTTCCCTTCCCTCTTCTCACCAATGTTTCCGCCGTGATTTTTCACATAATCACATCGAAGGTTCCTAGCTGCGAGAAGGAAACGGGCTTTATGGAATTCCCTCATCTTTCCCAGTTGATTCAGCGGTGTTGGCAGGGCACACCGGACTCGCGACCAAGCATCTTCGATGCAATCTCGAAATTGAAGCACATTGTAAGCTCTTCTGATGATTCCTCCTGTAACAGAAGTGACGAATTCGGAAAATAGCTTGAACCCAATCAGTCCGGGGCAGATTTCATCCAAACTGGGGGCACGTCATACGTAGAAGCCTCGCTGAGCGACCACGCTCAGAGGCAATCTCGGTCTCTCTTGGGCCCGAACAACAAGACTACCCCCGAACGAGCAGTGAGTCGATTAAGACACTTTAATAATCCCTCTGACGGGGGCCGTTGTCAGTCTCCCCAATCCCAAACGTCAATCGAAGTCAGCAATATGAGCAATGCATCCATATGGACACCCGAGGGCGACAGCGAACTATGCGATTCTTTCCCATATCCCTTACATGGCGATGATACCCCCCCACTTCTCCTCCCGACGACTTCACCTTTCCTCTCAACCGGCCATCCTCTCGAAACTCTGTCTCATGCTGCGGATCCTGAAGCTTCAAGACCTGTGATCGTTGGCCAGAAGAGCAAGGCCCGCGTTTCTTCGCCGGAACCAGTCGGCGGTGTTACGAATGGGGAACCAAGCGAGACGCCTGATCTGTCAGGCCATAGTGGCCCAGACCCTTCGAGGCCTGTGATGAGCAAAAGTCCTGAGATATTGGCGGAAATTCCCGGTTCAGGTTCGCCTGCCCCCCGAAAGCGGCCCATCCGGTCGTTAGGAACGGGCGCAGAGGTCGGCCTCACTCTTCCTTCACGTAAGAAACGGAGCAGACTCAGCATGAAGATGAAGAGCCTTCCTGGAGAACTGCAAAAGGAGCAGCCTCAGAGAGCAGCGGAAAGGGAAAGCCGACAATCATCTCCTGCAACCAGGGGAAGAAGAGCCCCAGCAGTGGCCAAAAACGTTTCAGCCCTGCGCACATTCAACTCGGACACGCCAAGACCTCGCGGACTTCGTCCTCTATCCCGAACTCCCGCAATTGCACAACCGATGTCTTTCCAGATGCAGCAGCAATCCATTCCTCAGGTACGTCAGAGGCCATGCGAACGGCATTCCTCAAGTGATGAAGTGTCGACCATAGGCACCGAGGAAGAGGCTCAGGCCCTCGGATCTCGAGGAGCGGACGAAAGGTAATGAATGAACGTTTGGTGATTAATTGGCGTAGCAATGGACGGCCCTAACGACCGCCCATAGAGTACGAGGCTGTAGACCCAAGGGCCTGGTATAACATCCCGCAACATGTACCTAACACTGCGGTCGCTGAAACTTCTCAAAGACTCGCAAATCCCCCGCAACACCGGTCGATGCATCAGAGCCTCTCGCAGCAAGCAGGCGGCGAGCCCGTGTTCTGGCACTACGAACCCCAGCCGTTGATGTCGTACTCAGGATCAGGATCGACTGACTTTCAGTATCCTGGATTACAAAATCACTCGCTCGATGACGACCACGACGAGGACAACGGCGACCACGACGACATGGAGATGTATGGTGCAACAGGCAGGCCACCGATTTCTGTGGCGGCCGTTGAGCCCTTCGGCGATTTCCGAGAGAATCCAAAATGGACAACCGGAAAAGGAATTCTCAAAGCAACGGGACAGCTTGTTAGTGTTCTTATGACTTGTTCAACACCTCGCTTTGTTGGCTAATGATTTGGGCCTAGGTTGCGGTCAAGTCGCTTCCTTCCATTGCTGCAAGAAATCAACAAGATGGCACTCTCAACCCCTCGGAACTCGGCGAATGGCTCAAAAATTGCTCGTCGCTCAAGCACCCGCGGATCGCGGAACTTCTTGGATGTCCGCTCACGGTTGACAACCTGACGATCATCAGTGTGTGGTATCCTAATAGGAACGTAGCCGACTTCTTGACAGTGGCTCCACATGTTCCGCGAAAACCAATGGTAAGTTCTCCGATTAATGAAAGCGGCTCTCGCTAGACCTTGACGGTCATACCCCCATCCCTATAGCTCATTCAAGTCGCCGAGGGGTTAACTTATCTCCATAACCATGTCCCTCCAATCATTCACTCGAACCTCAAGCCGGTAATTATTCCGTCTTACTC
>WSUI01000421.1:0-20846 GCA_019633595.1 Tulasnella sp. UAMH 9824
CCAGAGGTCAAAGCCCTGCGAGCCAAGTACGGTGACAAGCTCAGCAATCTGAAGGAAACCTTTGGAAACTGGAGCGACGAGGACCTTCTGACTTTGCTTGCCGAGTCCAACGGGAACGTTGATAGTGTGGCGACGAGCATCTTGGAAGGTGAGCTCAGTTTTCTTTTGGACTGCACTTGTACCCCGCAATATTCGAATTTCGATGGGGTGATCTTCGAAGCATCGCCGCCCAATGGGTGAGCTGATGAGCATAGAGTCACACTGACTCGAATCGTTCGTCCTCTGGCTTGGCGACGTTCGATGTGATGACCTGCGTTTTCCATATCTCGTTCCATCATGTTGACGCGCGTCGCCACCCGAACTCACTGTAACTTTTCACATCCTCGTGCATCAGGTCGCGCTGAACATTGGGACTCGGTCTCCCATAAGAAAAAGGACAAGGCTGCGACCACCGGCGTTACTGGAGGGCCACACACAGCTGCTCGTGATCGTGCCGAAGCCGGCGGAAGTGCCTCACCTGGAGTCGGCGGTAGTGGCCGAGGCGGGTTCCGAGGCGGTCGAGGAGGTACCCCGGGTCGTGGTGGAGCGCGAGGAGGCCGAGGCGGAGGTCCAGGCCGAGGCGGTTATTCCAATGGTTCTGGCAAGGTCCCGCTCAACCAGGGGGTCTCAGTTGCAGACGGCACGACTGCCACGGAAAACCCTACGGCGGGTGCGGATGCCTGGGGCTCGACGGACGCATCTGCCGCGACTTGGGACACCGACGGAGCATGGGGTGAATCGGCTAACGGCGCTTCCAAGGTGAAGGAGGCACCAGTTCCGACCAAGACGCCCCCCGCCAAAGGTCAGAAGGCACCCGCAAAGGCACCAGTTCCAGCGGGCCCACCCAAGATGTCTTGGGCCCAAATCGCTAAGAAAGGAAAGCCTGCTGAATCTCCCGCTCCCCCTCCCGTCAAAGCACCTGCCGCTGTCCAACCACCATCTCTTCCTGCACCTACTCCCGCACAACCAGCCGCAGAACCCACTCCTTCCGAACCCCCCGCCGCACCCGAACCCGAACCTACACCCATCGATTCATCGGTTGATCTTGCTGAAGAGCCAGATGCCCCAGAGCCTCAACCAACGGATGAAGATGGCCCGGAAGAGGCGACCACAGCACCATCGGACGATTGGATTGCAGTTACTCCTCCAAATCAACAAATTCCGGTTGAGCTCCCCGCAACTACCGTGCCTGCTGTAGAAGAGCCGAAGCCTGCCGAAGCTGAAGTCAAGCCGGCTGCAACGGAAACACCCAAGGCGCCGGAACCAATGCCTACCACCCAGCCAAGCTCGGTCGCGACACTGCAACCGACTGGCGCTCCTCCTGGTCTCTCTCCGGTTCCTCAACCTGCTTCCACACCATCTACCACCGTTACGTCTCCTGCTGCTACCGTCGCCTCGACAGCCGCCACTTCAGTTCCGGCCAAGAGCTCTACTCCGCGGTTAGGTTCGAGCCGTCCTGCTTCTCGTTTCCGGACTACAGATGCACCTGTTGTTATGCCTGGCGGTGGTCTTCCGGCTCCTGTGTTCGGTGGACTGTCCTTCGGCAACGCTATCAATCCAGCTGGCACCTCCTTCGGCGGATCCGGGCTTGAGTCTCGGTTTGGAATGCAGTTTGGAACCTTGAACTTGAATGATGATCTTGATTCAAGGTAAGACGGCTCATTTAAGGTCGACGTTCCATCTAACCAACTTCTCACCGCAGTGGCCCGATCGAGCCTCCAGCACCCGAAGTCGCGCCCGTTTCTCAGCCAGAGCCTCCTGCTCCGGCAACGATTGCTGAACCCGAACCGGCACCTGCGCCAGCACCTGTCCCCGCTCCGGTGCCTGTTCCAACTCAAGCGCCTGCGCCTCCCTCGCAACCTCCCCAGCCGGCTCCTCAACCTACGGTTGTTGCTCCTCAGCCAACGACCCCTGCGCAACCCGTTCAGCAGTCACCGAGAGTCCTCAGTAGCTCTACGGCGATCAACACTCTGTTCCAGCATGCACAACAACCAGCACAACAGAGCCTTCCTCAGCAGGTCGCCACTCCGCCATCTCTCAACGCAACTCAGCCGCCGCCCCCTCAACAGCCAACTCCTACCGCTCCGTCCAAGGTTGACGCTCTCCCACCCTTCTTGCAACAGGGCGCTCCGGGTCTATTGAGTCACCTTCACCAGCAGCAGTCACATAACGTTCAGCCGTCCCAGCAGCAGGCTCCAGCCTCTCATCTCCCTCCTCACCTAAGCCAGCCTCAGCAGCTCGGAAGCCCTGCCCAGCAATCTCAGCAACTCGCTGGGTCTCAATCACAGCAGTCGCTTCCATACAATGTTGGTGGTGGTCAGCATCTTCCTCCACACCTCGACACGTCATCGTTGCCGCAAACTCAGCAACCCGGGTCTGCTACCTCGATCTCTGCCCCTCATCCTGCTCTGGCTGCCCAGAACTCGTACTTCCGAAACGCAGGAGCCGATTCTTCGTTCTATCACGCTCCGACCCCACCTCAAACTCAGTTGCCACAGCAGTTACAGCAGGATCATTCGAGCCCGTACGGCGCGTTCTCTCCACTTGGCCAGCCTCAGCAAACGCAAGGTGGACATCTTGGAGGATTTGGTAACTCTCCGGCTGGAGCAGATTATGGTTACGACGCTCAACGTGGAGTAAGTAAAGCTTTGGTCTACCACTGCCACAATCTAATTATATATCTCTTTAGGGTTTCTACGACTCGTATGCTCAAGGATCCGGTTTCCAGAATCGTCCACAGCTTGCGCATGATGAGCCTGCCAAGGGTGCTTTGCAACCGTCGACTCCGACCAACGTGCTGCCAGGGCAACAAAATCTCAACCTTGGTCAAGGACAGCCTGCCGGTGCTCAGTCAGGTGTAAATCCCGGACCTGGCTTTGGTATCATGCCTTATCACTACTATCAGCAACCAGCGTACTTCCCTCCTCCCGTGCCCGCCCAATACAACCCATACAGCCAGTACAAGTACGGTCCATATTCCCAGCCCCCGCCCGGTCCGGGTGGACCTGGACCTCAAGGCCTTCAGGGAAACAAGCCTCCAACCACCAGCACGGCATCTCCGTACGGCTCGCAGCACTACCCTTCCCAATCCACTCCATATGACGACCCCACTAGCGTTGGTTACCAACAGGGTACCAGCTCTGCCACCGACTATCAAAAGCAGCAGCCGTTGTATGGCGGCCAAGGCCTGCAAAACTTCTTCGGAAATCAAAGCACCGGCCAGAATGGTCCTCAGCTAGGTGGTGCCCAAGGCGCTCGAGCAGGCGCGACATCGTCGTCTCCTGAAAACCCATACAAGGCCTATGGAAGTGGACCTGGCGTTGGAGCTGACAAGGGCACAGCTGGCCAACAGGGCGGCACCGGCCGAGCTGCAGGTGGACCTGGTCCTCAACCTCAGCAAGGCGGCTATTACCCTAACAGCCAGTATTCGGCTCAACGACAACCACCGGCTCAAGGCTACCCTCAAGGTGATGGTCAACAGTATTATTCTGGCTACCAGCCTCGCAACCAATACGGTGGGGGATGGTAACCAACCCATGTACTTTTAGTTTTCGCATTGTCAACATCCCTTCTCGATCTCGTCGGCGTTTGCCACCTCATGTTCCATTCAACGTATGCTCAGTTCTCTCCCATCTTGATCTCTTTCTTCCCTTGTGTGATTTTGATCTTGTCTTATATGGCTGTTTGTCTCAGTTCCGTCTCGCATTACTGTCTATTCCTTCCAATAGTCCCATCTGTGTATTGAAGATCACGCAATCTCATTTCTATTGTTGGGTTATGTTTCTCTTCTTTGGTGTGTCCATTCATGACGAAAGGTCAACCACGAAAATTGCAGACTCGAGCGGGAACATCAGAGTATGAGGAACAATCGTGATTACGTCGCCGCATGGTAAGGAAAGAACAGCAACAGTGTAAAGCTACTAATACATAGACTACTGGGCTTGCTCCGCGTATACCTTTACAAAAAGTGTCAGTCAAAAGCCTCATGCGAGAAAAAGTGTGAAAGCGGACCTTAATTGTCTTGTCAGCACCGCCAGTGATCAACCGCGTGCCCGTAACGTCAAAGGTTGAGCAGAATACACCAGCTTCTGCATCAAGCGAGCCCGGTTGGGGAATATCCTCTAATGTTTGAAATGGAACACCGGTCTTGTAGTCCCAGAAGGTCATCGAGCCGTTGTCACCTGAGCAGTGATGTTAGAGAGTGAGGCAATGAGAGACCAGCGAACCCGCATACCTCCCGAGAATAACACGCCATCGGCATTGACGCTGAGAGTGTTTATAATGGCTTCATGTCCAGAGAAGTTATGCACGAACATCCCTTCAGGGCACTTCCACTTTTTGATGTTGTTTCCGCCCGCCGAACCTGTGGCAAAGCTGTACTCGGTTGGATGGATAGTCAAAGCTCGAACGGATTTTTTGTGGTGGGTGAGAGTGACCATGGTCTTCCCGGCTGCGAGGTCCCATAAACGAACGGTTGAGTCCATGGAAGCAGTGATAACCTGTGGGTCTGACTCTTGGCACTGAACCGCTGCGACTGTGCCGGTATGGCCAGCGAGGACGTGAATTTGGGCCTTGGTTCTCATATCCCACACCTGAATTCGCGTTTGTGCATTGTTTAGAGAATTAGATGAGTGCAAAAAAGCGGCGGAAAGACTTACTCGAGCAGACGCGTCTCGCCCCGACGTAACGAGGACATCAAGTGTTGGGTGAAGACTGAAAGCGGTTTGCTTAGCATCTCCCCTCATATAACAGTCGAACGTGCTCACCTTAATGCGTAAACACCCGAAAGGTGGCCATGATAGTGCCGTATCACCTTGTTGCTCTCCAAATCCCAGCATTTGACCATCTTATCCTCTCCACACGAGAACAAGTATGGGTGCCGTGGGCTGACGGCCAGACCACGAACAGTACTGATATGTCCAGTCAAACTGAGCTTCAGTTCGCCCGATGCCAAATTCCATATTTTGACGACACGGTCCCCAGCTCCCGTAGCGAACCACTTGTTACCTGGCTCAACAGCAACCGATCGCACCCATCCCAAATGTCCCGAGATCACTCGAACGAGTTTCCACTGAGGATGGAAGTCGGGTTTGATTTCGCGGACTTCCTTCTTGCGGATAAGGGCTTGAGAAAGTGTGGAGTTGGGATGACGGATGCCTGATGCGATTGGTGTGGGTCTAGTTCCAAACGAGGTCAGACTGGAAGAGCTCGAGGGGTGAACACCCCAAACGTACGCGTCGCGGAGTGCTACGTCTTGGATAATGCGAGCTGTTTCTGTTGGCACCGAGGCTAAAAGGCATCCCGTCTTGTTAGCGGTACAACTGGTTGAAAAGGACGGTCCACCACTCACGCCCAGCAGTAATGAGTTTTTGACCTGGACGTGTTGGTCCAACCGGTCCAGCTTGCCCGGACAACGCTGCTGGTAGCTCCCGCACATCCCTGTATTCATCCCGCATCTTAACAGCAAGCCTCATCCGTGCCCTTTAAAGTTGCATATGGCATACCAGTTATTAGTCGAGATAATGCACATAGCAGGATTGAGGTGCTTACACTTTCTCCTCGCCCCGACCATCCAGGTCCGTGCCTCCAAACACGGCAGCTGTTCGCTTCACTGATGTCCTCAGCAGTGGTGCAAGTGGCGGTAATCCTCCATTGTCCAGTGCAGTTGTTGACATTGGTGGGGGATGAAGCTCAGGATTGGTCTGGTCTGAAAGGAAACCGAGCAAGACAAACAGGTGTAAACAGCACTGAGACCACGCATTCTACATTCCCACCACTTGTCGATACTCCTCATTGTAGCGGAGCAAGCGTCAGCCCCCGACTCTGCAAGAATCTCTCTTATATACCCTTTAAAATCGTTTGAATGTAGTCCAACCATTTGGGGACGAGAGAGAGGGGCAACGGTATGACACGTCTGCCAATGCATTTCATGATAGACTGCCGAAGTGCTGGTTGCCATGTCAGGCTTGAACGAAATGTCAAGTAATTTTGGTTTCCTCCTATGTGCGATCATTGGAAACGACCACGTGCACAGTTTTTGCGTATCACCTCCGGAGCTTCACGCCGCCCCGGCCCCACCTCCCTAATAAGGTAGTAGAGCGTAGTTACTCCCGACGTGGAGTCCTTGCGCTTCTTTAGAGAGGTGGGGCCGGGTGAGGCGATGTGAAACGAACCCATGCAGAGCGCGATGTTGGGCTTCCCATCGCCAGAATAGAGGAGGAGCAAGAAGGACGTCGGTTCTCCAACCCCACGCAATGCATGTATCACGCACAACAGAGAAATTCTTTATCGGTCTTCTCTTGGCCTGTGCTGCAAGGAAGAGCTAGACCCGAGGCACTGAGCCGGAGTTGAACGTGGATTCCAATCCGTAACCTCGCCGGCTTGTGGGGTTTAACACGGGGCTAAGGCTAGCTCTCAGTCCCAAAATGGCTAGTTCTACGACCCCAAATATCTATCAAGTTTTCTGCTTCAACATTTGCCGTTGTTTCCCTCGTCGACCCTCTGCTGCTTTCGCCCAATTATCCATCTCTTCACTTTCATGTTCTTTCCTCGTCCTCAGTCTAGCCACAAGCAAGCCTCGTGCTTTTGTAGCGGCTGTAAACCTTTCTCGGAGGGGCTTGAGATCGTGTATCCTTTGGATCTATCATGCCCGCAGATAAAAGATCTGGGCTTCACCGCCTTCTGCTGAACGACCAATGTTATCCACTGAGATGCTGCCCTGCATTCAGTAACTAGCCACTATTATATATGTGAAGGTTAATAGGTGACAATTAGACAATTCGTGCATAGCCTAACGACCGAACCGAAGCGAACAACCTTAAACAACACTCGGAATCAGTGGTGCACCACACCCCTTAGATTGCCTAACACTTACTCAATTTATCTGCAATCTATAATATTCTGGAGACATGACGGCATGCCGTGACCAGGTCCACCCGGAGGGGGATGCTTGGGAAATGCGGCGACGAATCACGCGACTCACGTTCGAACTCCATAAAAACTCTACTACGTAGGATGGGGGAGGTCAAATCACTCCATCATCATGATGTCCAAACCGACCCTCCTAACCTTTCTCCTCAGCCTCCTCCTCCTCTTCTCCTCGGTCCAAGCAGGTACAGTCTATAACGAATTCCCCCGGAGGTTGCTCTATACCACCAACCCCCAAGCCGATACCAGGTGCACTTCATGCTGCTTCTTCTGGAACTGGCGCAACGGCAGTCCCCGCAGCCAACAAACGACCTGCACCCAACTCCACCTGTCCTCAAAACAGCCCGCCAGTTCTGAAGGCTTTTGTTATGCCGATGTCGACTATTACTTCTCTGGACGCAGGATTACAAAGGGTCAGTGGACTAGATTGGGGGTCAGACGCCCCGCTGCGTGAGTTATAGGGGCCAGCCGCATTGTTGTGTTACGGGGGATCCGCCCGGTGCTGGGTGCTGTTGGGGTGTGGCCCCGGAACCGAATGGCATTGTTTGTTCTTGAAAAAAGGTGGATGGTTGCGAAGTTGGACTACGACGGTGTTGATGAAGGACGATGCTCGGAAGGAGGTGGGTGATTTACGGTCGTGAGAAGAGCAGGGCAAATGTGGGCGAAGCTTTGAGGTTTCTTGAATGTAGTCACTTTGATGCTCGACTGAATCATTTTAAAGTATGTCAGCGTACAAGTCAAGGCGAACGATGCCGGCGCTAGGTTCTGTTTCTTTCTTTCTCGAAGTATGTTTCTCTCTCTCGTCTCGCCTCTTGTTTGTAACGTTTCCGTTCTGGTTCGGTTGGCTGTTTCCATTTGTTTGGTTCCGGTTTCTGCGAGGTATTTCTAGTGTCATATGTCAACAGAAGCTGTGAGGCTCGCCTGTATCGATTAGCCGAAAGGGATATCTAGCTCCAATGCCGAATCTGAATTCTTGGCGGCCGTCTTCTCTCCAAAAAATGGGACTCACCTGCTGACATATGGCCTCGACGCAGGGGATTATTAACTTACGACTCTGATTATTATGGCTAGCGTCAAATTACGCATACAAGAGAACGGAAGTAAAACCCTTCCCTGAGCCTCGAAACCCTCTTCAATTCTCTTGCCTTAACCAGCTAGAACAGTGGTATTGTCTACTCTTCGAAGCTGGAATTTTCTCTGTGCTTTGTTTGGTCGTTATCCCTCCTCTGAGCCGCCCGTCTGTTTCATCCTTCCAGTACGAGGCTTCAAACTGACAGCTCATCACTGGTGCTTCGATCTCCTTCTCCTTCAGATGCTCCTAAGTAGCCGATGGTCGCCTATATGGCGTAGTTACTTGCAGTTACGATACCGAATGAGTACACCCTTCATCTCCGGTCTAGACGGGTCTTACAACAGTGGGCGAAATTTAGTCTCGCGTTCGCCGCATGGCGTCGCCAAGACGCTGTCTTTCGCCAGAAACGAAGCCACAATATAGGGCTCTTCGACTTCACGCGGGCAGTCCGATGAGGAAATGCCCCTCCGAGATATCACAACAACTGTGGGACGGAGATGCACAGCGTTTTGAGTTTTTCAAAGGCGTGTGGATGTCGTTTGGCGAGGAATCCATCATCCTCAACCAAACCACTCCACCACCATGATGCACAAAACAACCCTCCCTCATCTCTTAACTCCCTCCTCGGCCTACTCCTCCTCCTCTTCCCCTTCGTTCACGCTGGCGGCTGCATTGGCCCAAAGTGCGGCGAGGTTTACAACGATTCCCCCTGGGGTTTGCTCTATACCACCAACCCACGCCCAGACAACGAATGCACTTCGTGCTGCTACTTCTGGAACTGGGGTCTCGCCGGCTGTGACCAAGAAACGACCTGCACCCAAACCCCCCTGGCCGCGAACAAAGACGCCGGTGGTAAGGGTGTGAACGTGGATGGCTTTTGCTATGCCAATCAAGACTATGGCTGGTATACACAAAAGATCAAGAAGGGTCAGTGGACTAAAATCTCTACGGGGGACAAGGTCCACTGCTTCAGTAAGCAAGGAAAGCCGCATTGCTGTTTTGAGTTGGACCTTGCTAAGCCCTGGTGTTTGGACTGAGAGATGGGTGGATTGCAGAGGTACCGGACCGAGACGATGCTCATGATGAAGGTCGCCTGAGCATACAGATCAAGACGATAGCGCTTTTCCCAACGGTGCTAATTTTCGTATATAGGGTTTCTTCCGTAATGTTTGTTTCTCTCTCTACTTTCTCTGTCTCGACGCTTCGTTTGTAACTTTCCCGCTCTTTTGGATGTTTAGTTTTGTTTTTCCCTCTTATGAATGTAGTCTCTGTCCGTTTTGGGATAATCAGCCGATTGCACGGTCGCTGAGGTATGTCCATTTTCCCTGCTTTGCACGTATCCAGACGGCTCTACGTACCCTATCGTTCTATTCTAACGCGTGATGCTGTGAAAGACTGAGGTGATATACGGTTACGAGAAGGGAGGAGAAGAAGCGCGGGCGAGGCTATGAGGGTTCCTCGATGTAGTCGATTGATTGCTGGACTGATCATGAGTCGTTCAGAATAAGTCGTACTGGACCGCCCTCATCCAAACCCGATCCCTTGGTCGTCCAAAAGAGGAAAATCAATTTGCCCGGTTTTTATCAACGATCCGGAGTTCAACCCAACTTGAATCGGTTGTGTGGTCTTTGTGTGAGTAAGACAGTCCGTTGGAAGTCGACAACCAATAGAGAACAGCTCAACACGTAAAGCACATCAACAGGATGGATGTCACGATGGGTATTTTCACCGCTCCCACCCTGCCTAATGAGCCTAGAAGAGGGGTGTCCTTCGGGCTGCGTTAGGAAGGTGGGGCCGGGTGAGCCAATTTTGGCAACGTGAAGAGAGTTATGCAAGCCACTGCACTTTCCGTGCGGGTCGATGTGCTTGGCAGACAGGGTATGGCAGTGATTGGTCACTCTATACAATCACGTGGACCCTGAACCGTAGGCTATCCGGCGAAAAGAAATACCGAGGCATGTGATTGGCGTTGGCGGGCAACCAATTCCCAACACCGCGTTGCTCTACGTTTGGATCGGTATTCTCCGCCCGCACAAGGGCATCAGAGCTGAAACATTGCTCTAGACGGGTCTCGGAGCATTGGGTTACTCGCAGTGGCTCGAAAGCCTCGCGTTCGCCGCCTGCAGTCGCTCGAGACGATTGTCTTTCGTCGGGGACGAAGCCGTGCTATAGTGTTCTTCGACTTCACCAAGCTTATGTTATTCCAATATCGACAATCCTCGATCCCGTTTCCCGAATGGCACTCGCCAGTCTCATGATCGCGATCACCCCGGCGTTGCTCACCGCGGATGCTCCGCGCAATAACGCATCATCTCCAAGAAATTCTCCAAGCTCAGCGATTACCTTCATTCCTTCATGAGCAAGCCGGTGATCTCCATGCAGTTCTTGGAGTAAATCACACCTCACTGCCATTACGAATACCCTTATTAGTGAAAGTCCCATGATCAAAGATAAACACTGACGGCCAGGCTTTAACGAGAAGCTTCATCGGTGTTAATGGCCGGTTCCAAAGGAAAATGAAGCACAGCAATTGGACGAACCTTGGAGCGGGTATTTCAAATCGCTACTGGTCATCACCTACCAACGTCGTTTTCTCCAACCGAGCCAAGGATACTTGGTGTTCCCTCGTGAGGATCTGACTATAAAAATAGACGATTCGGCTGATACTTGCTCCTGCTGCCCTGCTGGAAGGATGTTGTGGCCCCATTGGCCCCATTGGGAGAATGCAGTGCTGTCAAGCCACTGTGGGTCCGACCACGAGGCCAACGTTCATTCATTCACGAACGCACTGCCCTTCAACCGTCGGCCAGACATCGAAGATGGGCTGTGACCTGCTCGAAAGTAAGTACTTCCGAACATTAACCGTGCCCACTGGCTTTTCTGGAATGATGATTTTGCCACCTACTTGGAATCCAACCGTGAAACTTTGACGTCCAGTAATGGTGCAGAGTAATTCTGTTGCAATTGTAACGACAGACGAATATTTTTTTCTGCCAACATGGGTGTATAGTAATCTATGACTCAACTCTATATGTCACTAATCATCCATATGTAGTGCGAGCTTACTCGGATGTTTCGGTCACTCACGAGGTGAAAAGCGAGCTAGCACTGATAAGGAAATGCCGCTCCGGGATATCACAACAACTTTTGGGACGCAGATGCACAGCGTTCTGAGTGTTTAAAAGGACGAGTAGATTGGGGCAGATGAGCAAGCCAAGATTCTCAACCAATACCACTCTACCATCGTGATGCCCAAACTAAATCTCCCCTTCTTCCTAACCTTCCTCATCGGCCTCCTCCTCTTTTTCTCCTCCCCCGTCCAGGCAGGTGGCTGCATCGGCCGAATCTGCGGTTCAATCCACAACGATTCCCCCTGGACTTTGCTCTATACCACCAACCCCAGCCGCCCCGGCAAGTCGTGCACCTCGTGCTGCTTCTTCTGGAACTGGACCAGCCACTGGTGGGAGACGCCCCACGAGGAACAAACGACTTGCAAACAATTGCCCCTCCTCCCAAAAACATCTGCCGGTGGTAAAGGTGTGGACGTCGACGGCTTCTGCTATGACTATCTCGACTATTACTTTAATAACCGCAAGATCAAGAAGGGTGTGTGGACTAAATTCTCCACTGGGGTCTCGGTTCACTGCGTGATTAAGGACGACGAGCCGCACTGTTCTAGTTCCTAGGGGCATCTTCCGGCCAGGTGTTGATGGGGTGTGGCGCTGGGACCGAATGGGGTTGTTTGTCAAGTCAATATCTTAAAAGAGGGGCGAATAGTTGACTGGGAGGGTTTTGATAGAGGACATGTAACAGTACAAGTCAAGATGAGAGGACTTAGCGCCCCGACGCTAATGCTTGTTTATGAGTTTTCTTGCCTGATGTTTTTCCCTCTTGTGTCGAGTTTCTGTCTCAGCAACTCGTTTGTAACGTTACGATTGATTGTTGCTTTCTTTCGATTTGGTTCTTCACTCTTATACTGTAGTCTCTGTCTGTTTTGGGATACGTAGGAATAAAGGTGAAATCAGTTCAGGTGTTCTTCACTGATGATCCAGTTCGACTCCAACTCCAGTCAGTTCTGTGGTCTTTTGCACTCTGATTGCAGAGCAGTTAGCACAAAAGGGAAACTTAGGAGAGCAAGAAGGCATCAACATAACGGAGACCGTACATTTTACAAAATGGCCAAGTCCCATGTCGACATGGTCTCGACGTAAGAGTCAACAATACACGATTCGTAATCGTACTATTATACATGGTGTTGAATTACGCGTGTAAGGCAGCAGAAAGCCGAACAGTTCCGCGAACTTCGTAATAATCTTCAGTCCTTTTTGCAATCGACCGCCTTCAACAGCTAAACAAGCAGTCCCGCTTGCTCTTTAGAACCGGGGCTTCCATAGCGCTTTAATAGTCTTCATTGCCTGAACTGCTCGTCTCCCCTTCTGGATCCTTCCAAGACGTGACTTTGAACTTACAGCTCGTCACCATGGCTTTAATCTCCTTCCAGATACTCCTCTGAAGAAACGGAATCCTTGAAGGTGCACGTATTTGGAGGCGCGAGATCGGACGAGGATACCCTTCATCTCCTTCATGCCGATTCGGAGAGTTGCGAGCACGGATGAACGAAAGCAATTCTGAAAGATCAAAGCCGAGCATCACTTCTAGGTCGACCTCGATCTCTGTCAGCTTGGGACAGAGCGATTCCGGGAGATTGCCTCTGGCTGCGCGTCCTGGATTCTCTAGAACTTTGGGCCAGTCTCCAAATCCGTTTCCAAATTTGTGGACTGGAAAACGGAACAAGGCCACACCAGGAAACGTATCATGGATGGCCTCGAGGGGCTCCCGACTGCCTTCACAGTACACCGAGCTGATACTGGCGGATAGCACCCGAGATCTTGCTTGTTCGGATAATGGTCTGAAAGCCTTGTTGTAGTCGATGTCGTATCCCGAGGCCAATTGAATCCCGCCGTGTAGGTTGGTGATCCGGAGTGCGGTCTCTTCAAGCTCAAGATGGCTGTCGTGGAGTAGGCCATATCCAGACAGCAATGATACGAGCTCTCCGAACTCGGTGGTTGGGTCAGAGTCTAGATCTGGCCATCTTGTTTCTATGAGAGTGAAGTTGACCCTTGCCATCGGCGGTATATCCAAGCTTTCTGCCAAGCAGCGCAAAGAGCCGTTGGACAAACCCTCAACATTCAGCTCTTTAAGCTGTTGTGGCGATACGATCGGTAAAGCTGTGGAATCTTGGGCCCGATGCTTGTCCATTCCGGCGAGGTGTAGTGTCTCGAGGGCAGGAGTAGAGGTGATGATGGAAAGGATATCGACTGGCTTGGGAAGGAAGTCGGAACGAGTCAATGAGAGCTGATAATAAAATGAAATGGAAAGTTTTCGGAGAGTTGGGACTGCGCAGAGAGTCCACGGAACGACGACGGAGTGCAGAGTCAATGACTGCAGCCTCGGTGCGTGTGCCCCAAGGAACGTTGCATCTTGCTTCGGTATATACCACGAAATCCCCGTGCCACTGAACAGCTCAATTTCCTCCAAACTGCGACTGCTCTGGGTTAAGGCTTGCCAGACCAAGGCCCACGGTTCGACCCCCTTTCTGTGCATGAATCGAAACTTCCCAATCCGAACGGACTTGATGATAGCCCAATTGAGCAAATCTTTGACATTATGGGCATTGCGCGGGTGCGAGTTGTCACCCCGGCCGCATGCAATGGCGAATGGGAAGCCTTTGGAGAGGCCCAGAGAATGATCCCATTCCTGCTCAAGCTCCGTTGAACTCCAGTCGATGGCGGTCCAGAAGAAATGCGACTCGGTGACGACCCGGGTCCACAGTTTGCAGACCAGTAAGAGAGCCGTGCGCTGAGATTTTGGTATAGTATACGGATTCCCGAGAAGGACGAACGAGAAGATCATAAGGAGAACTTCTTCTGGGAGTTTGTCGATATGACAATGGGGTCCTGGAGAATCCTCCCTTTTTGGAACATCCGCGTAACGCATAGGGTCTCTGGCTCTGGTCTGTCTCCCGTGACCGATTATTCGGCTCCCATCGGGTGCTTCCATAGTCACGAAAGCCTGCTGAGTAACCAACGTAATCATGATCAGCGCAAACTCTGTTCGAAGTGATGTCAGCCGCGTACCGGTTGACCTTAGGTATTCTATAGCTTGAAGTTATCCTACTTGTTCGGCGACAGTCAAAAGGCGGGCCGAAAGCTTCAAGTTCGGCGTGTCAGCTTGCTGAAGAAGACACGATGATGAGGTCAAGTCCGAGTCGCCATCTACACACACCTGTCTCACGGCTCGAGTCCGTTGGGAGGTTACGTAAAAGTCTTCGACAACCGACACCGATGATAGGACGCAGAGACCAAAAACTGGAATCGCTGTGGAATCGATACGTTCAAACTCGCCGGCTACGCGAGGGGGATGTGGTAAAGGAGGCGTGGACGATGGGAGGGCAAGACTTCAACTATAGCACTATGGCGCTCATGTGCATTGCTGTCTTTGGGGAGATGTTTTTTTTTGTGCTTTCTTGATGTTTGTTCTCTCTCGTCTGGTCTCTGTCTCAGCGTCTCGTTTGTAATGAAAGAGCGACCAGCGCGGAAGGAAAATTGGCCAGGAGGGAAAGAATGCGTAAACATAACGGAGAAGGCACATTCTACAAACAACTGAAGTCCCATGTTGGCCACATGGCCTTGACGCAGGTATCACCAATATTCCATTCGTATTATTGTACTTCATGTCGAATTACGCCTACAAGGCAACAGAAAGCTGAATCCTTCCCTCAACTTTGTAACAATCTTCACTTGTTCTTGCAATCGGCCGCCTCTAACAGCTAACCAAGCAATCTTGTCTACGTTTCAAAGTCGGCGCTTCCATAGTGCTCAATACTCTTCATCACCTTCCTCTGAGCTGTTCGTCCCCTCTTCTTCATAATCCCAAGACGTGGCTTCAAACTGACAGTTCATCACCAGCGCTTCAATCTCCTTCCAGATATCCTTTTGAGAAGCCGGGAGTCGCTTAGACGGCGCGGTTATTCGTAGTCGCAAGATCGGATGTGGATGCTCGTCATCTTCTTTGCGTGGATTCGGAGCGTTCCGAGCACGGATGAAAGAAAGGAGCTCCGAAAGGTCCAAACCTACCATCACGTCAATGTCGACCTCGATCGCTGTCAGCCTGGGACAGAGCGATTCCGGGTAGTTGCGACCGGCTTTGCGTTCGGGACCCTCTAGAATTCTAGGCCAGTCTCCAAATCCGTTCCCAAGCCTGTACACCGGAAATCGGAGTAGTGTCACACATGGGAAGATCTCATGGATGGCCTCGAGAGGCTCTCGGCTGTCCTCACAGTACATCGAGCTGATACTGGCGGACATCACTTGAGCCCTTGCCTCTCCGGACAATCCCCCAAAAGTACTTTTGTAATCAATGTGGGCTCCATTGAAAAATCGGACCTCGCGACATAAATTGATGGCTCGGAGTGCGGTCTCCTCCAGCTCGAGATGGCAGTCCTGGAAGAGGCCATATTCAGCCAACCGCGATACGAGCTGTGCGAACTCGGTCTCTGCATCCACTTCTCTACGCCGCCAATTTGGTTCTACAATCGTGAAATTGACCCTTGCCCATGGCGGTAGGTCTAAGCTTTCTGCTAGGCAGCACAAAGCACCGTTGGACAAGCCCTCGACATTCAGCTCTTTAAGCTGTTGTGGGGATACGATCGGGGGAGCTGTAGACAATTCGGTCGAATGCTTGCCTATTCCGGCGAGGTGAAGTGTCTCAAGGAGAGGGGCCGAGGCCAGAATGGATAGTATTTCGACCGGTGTGGGGAGAAAGTCGGAACGAGAAACTAAGCTGCGATAGTTAAATGATATGGACAATTCTCGAAGAGTTGGAACTGCACAGAGAGCCCACGGAACGACGACGGACTGCAGAGTCAGTGACTGCAGTTTCGGCGCGTGCGCCCCAAGGAAGGTTTTATCTTGGTTCGGTAGGTAGCCCATGTCCCCCATGACACTGAACAATTCAATTCCCTCTAAACTGAGCCTGCTCTGGGTCAGGACTTGCCAGACCAAGGCCCACGTTTTGACCTGGTTCCTGTGTCTGCATCGGAACCTCCCAATCGGGACGGACTTGACGATTGCCCATTCTAGCAAAGCCTTGACTTTACGGGCGCTGTGGGACCTGGAATCGCCTTCGCGGCATTCGATGGCGAGTGGGAAGCCTTTGGAGAGGCTCAGGGCATGATCCCATCCCTGTTCAAGCTCCGTTGAGCTGGAGTCGATGGCAGTCCAGAAGTAACGCGACTCTGTGACGACCCGGATCCAAGCCTTGCAAACCAGTAATAGAGTCGTGCGCTGAGATTTTGGGATCGTATACGGATCCTCGAGAAGGACGAACGAGAAGACCATAAGGAGAACTTCTTCTGGGAGATTGTCGATATGACAATGCGGTCCTGGAGATGCCTCCCTTTTCGGAACATGCGTGTAAGCTGTAGAATTCCCGGTCCGTCTCCCGTGGTTGATCGTTTGGCTATCGTTGAGTGCTTCCATAGTCACGGAAAACTGTAACCAACGTGGCCATGATAAGCGCAACTTGCCCTATTCCGGAGCGATGTCAACCGCGTACAGTATCACCCGAGATATTCCGTGGCTTTGCAGGTCTCCTCTTCGGCGAGAGTCAAGTGTGGCCTAAAAGCTTCAAGTGCGGCTTGTCAGCTTCCTGAAGAAGACAGGCGGATGAGTCACCGCCTGGGCCTGACTGTCTCACGGCTCGCATCCGTTTGGGACGGTTACATAAACCCTCAAATCGTTGAAGACCAGCGTCGGGGGTACGACACACAGACTGAAAACGGTATGGCTATGAAATCGATACATTCAACTACGTACAAGAAATATGGTAAAGGAGACATGCACGATGGAAGAAAAAGA
Source organism: Tulasnella sp. UAMH 9824 (assembly GCA_019633595.1). Classification (NCBI taxonomy): domain Eukaryota; kingdom Fungi; phylum Basidiomycota; class Agaricomycetes; order Cantharellales; family Tulasnellaceae; genus Tulasnella; species Tulasnella sp. UAMH 9824. The sequence continues at coordinate 16,957 of WSUI01000421.1, forward strand.
CTATAATTACAGCGTTCGTGTGTGTCGTAAACAGTATATGAAGCACGTGGAGAAGAGGGGAAAGACATCACAACTCGGACTTCTTCCTTTCGGCTTCTTTTCTGGCACTAGCAGCAGCAGCCTCGGCGCTGGCGGCCTTCTCCGCAGCTTTGTCGGCGGCATAGGCTTTAGCGTCGTGGCTCTTCTGGTCGGCGTAGGCCTTGGCATCGCCATACTTGTCATTAGCGTAGTCCTTGGCTTCATGCGACTTGCCCGTCAAAGTCTCGAGGATCTGAACAAATGTGATTTAGCGCTTCGCGAGACTGTGGGAGATGAAGACAAACATACTTGAGATAGAGTTGCTTCGGCGTTCTCCATAGACGAGTACACAGACGCCCTGATGGCAGCGAGCATTTGCTCGACCTTGTTGTTGGCCTGATAGTAGCGAATGCGAACCTCCTGAAGGAGCGAGGGCCTTCCGATGATCTGAGTGTCGTCGACGCCCCAGTTGCGGAGGTAGGCACGGAGGCGGGCGTCAGGCCAGGTGAGGTACTCTGCGGACTTGTGGTAGGTATCGGTATATTTCTCGTTCATCAACTTGATGAGCTCGTCACGCTTGACTTGCTGCTCGGAGGAAGGTGGCGTCAGCACTGGCGTGAAAAATGACAGGAAGGGATGACGTACAGCATCGGAGCGCATATAACCGTGGTCGATCAGCCATTGCTTCATGCTGTTATCGCTCCACGCAGACCAAACAGTGTCCTTGGCGCTGTACCAGTTCTTTGCGACGATGGCCTCAGCTTTCTCGCGCTTGATCTGCGCGTCCGACTTGACGTAACCGTTCTTGACGAGCCAGGCCTTGAGTTCCGAATCTGCGTCGACGTGCCTAGTGAGTATGTGGCTGATATACAGGGCAATATTCGGAAACGTACCTGACCAAGTTGACCAAACCTTCTGTTGAGGCGCGTAGTAGTACTGCTTGAGAAGTGCTTCGTACTCTTCACGCTTCTTTTGAGCCTCAGACTTGAGAACACCGTGGGCGACAAGCCACTCATGCTGGAAAAGATGGGAAGGTTGATGTTAATTCTCTAGTAGCTACGCGAATAAAGGAGGTCATCACTCACAATGTAGGAATCACTCCAGGCTTGCCATACGGGGTCGGTGGTAGAAACGTAAGATGCCTTCATTTTGGCGATGAGCTCGTCGCGAGTAGCCTGCTGCTTAGTTTTGATGATGCCCTTGTCTTCGAGATATGACCGCATGCGGTTATCGTCCCTTCAGATAGAGGTGTCGGTGAGAATGTTTAATTGTCCGAATAGATCCGGCTTACCAAGTTGACCAGACGTAGTCTTTGGTGTCATCCATCTTGCGGTTGGCGAAAACAGAAGCGGAGGCATAGGCAGCAGCTGCGGACTTGGATGCTTCGGCAGCAATGGAGCTTGCAGAAGGGGAAGCCCAACCGCTGACGCTGGAGGCGCTCTTGCTGGCTTCGCTGGAGAGGCTGGAAGCGCTCTTGGATGCTTGGTAGGTAGCGTCTCCGTAGACTGCAGTGGAAGCAGCTGTAGAAGCACGAGAGGCGAGGGAGGCAGCCGCGTTGGTGTAAGCATTGTATTGCTTCTTGGCGGCTAGCACGAGTTGCTCGCGCGGCCCCTTGGGCTCGACCAAACCTTGCTCGAGGAGGAAGTTGCGGAGACGAGACTCGTCCCAAGTGTCGAAAGCAGAGGCTTGGAGGCCTTCATAGCGAGGCTTGGCAGCCTCGTACATTGCCTGTGTCCATGGTTTATGACTGCAAAAGCGAGAACGTTGAGCATGTTGAGCGCTAACCGTCTCTTAGCGCTCAGGCTCACCTCTCCCAGTTGGCGGCAACGAGCTGCTTGAGATCCTTCTTGCCGTAGCTGTCTGGGACCGCGATAGAATTTGACTCGAGCCAATGATGGAGCTTTTGGGTGTCCCAGCTCTCGTATTCTGAAGAACGGGCAAGGTTCAGGGGCCCTGTCAGTCGCCATTGGAACTCGCTCGGGACCCTGTTTGACCAACCTGGTTTGTCGTCTCCACCAAACCATGAAGCGTTGGCGGAGGCAGCGAGGAGAAGAGCAGAAACGACGACAGTGGTCTTCATTTTGAGGATGGGGGAGGAAGATGTTCGAGTGGTGGAGAGTTGCTGGAGGTAAGTGGTTGGGCCTTTTAAAACGATGCAAGGGTGTGGGTGTCGACGTCATGACCCTTGGCGCATGACCCAACCAAACGCTTCACCCGCGGGTCGATTGTGCACATCGAGTGTGGCGCTTCTTTAAAAGTTGCCATGACGTCGTTGGATCGTCACCTTCCGCTCCAGACCGCATCCAAAAGTCAACATCTACTAGTCCCACGCCTCACCCCTTTCACATGCAAAACACTCCAACGGAGCCAACAACTTTGCCAACACTTGTCGACACCTGACGCCAACTTAGCCACGCGCTTTGACTCCTTACGTTCGTGGGTCCGAGAAAATAAAAACCTTGCCTTCCAGCTTTCCAGTTAGTCCTTTGAACGCGATTACCTTGGCAGCAGAGATCTTATAACGTCGTGACTAGCCCGCCACCAGCGTCATTGATGCCCGACCCATCCTTCGGCCTGGTCACGCCCTACGCTGCATTCGTTGACCTTCCACCCGAGCTCATTACTGTAGTGCTGCGATGTTTAAACCTCTTAGACATACTCAGATTAAGACAGGTACGACATTCGCTCTTGTCGCCATCATCGAAACCAGTTTGTTTATCATCCCCGGTCCTAGACTTGCAAATACCTGTCGGAGCAAACCAGAACGCTCCATTTATGGATAGAGAAGGCTCAAATGCTCGTGATCGAACAGGGTATGGCTTGGCCGCCCTGGGCACTCCCAGTCCATACAGTCCCGGCGGCGACACTCGAGGAGCTGGTCATCCGAGCGATCCGGCTCGAAGCTATTGAACGAAGCCCCCTCCCTCGGACGGAAACTCGAACTTCATTTGACGCTTGTTTCAGACCCGTACGTGGCACACCTATGTGGTTACACTTGATCCGAGCGCGATGGTTGCTTGTGCAAAATTGTAATCATATATTAGAGCTTTGGGATGTGGACCGCCCGGACTCTGCGGAGCCCGTGTCAACCTTCGCCGAGTTAGAAGGGATTGTGAACGGAATCAAGACTGCTTCACTTGCGAACGACACCGAAGTGACTTTGTCGACCACGTGAGCTCTCTCCCGTTTCCCTAAAAGAACCCTTTCAGACAAAGCATGAACATCTGTGATTTTTAGATCATATCGGACATATGTTTTCGTTATGGACCTGCCGTTTAAAGCTGAAGTTCGACTGTTCAGGCCTTCCTTCACCTTATCCAAATCGTTCGACTGCTATTCCAATTTGAAGGCAAAAAGAGACCGCCTCCTTGGATTCGGCGACTCCACCCTTCGAACCTTGTCTGCATACGTTGTCGACGCGTCGAACCTTTCGGCTGTTCAACTTGAACTGGTAGCTGATTCTTTCAAGATCAAGGTGTACTCTCATGCCTTTTGATCTTTTCCAGCTTTATAACTCATCAATTTCGGGTCTAATATTTAGAATCAGAGCGTCTTAGACATTATGATTTGGGAGGATATCACCGTTGTGGCTCGACAGCGTATCGTCGATATATATTCCACTCACCGCGTACGGCAGGCACTATCTCAGAAGCAATCCTCTCCAGGATCGATTCTTCCAATTCAGTCGTTTAACCACCCTGGGGACCCCATCGTGCACCACTTCACTATCTTTTCGCACCGTCCGGCATGTTTTAATGCCTCCGAAGGATCGATAGTCATGGTTGATGTCTGGGGTAATTCGTGCTGGGCGTCCATCCTCTCCCCCGAGAAGAGCGACCCCGACCCTTATGAACGGAATTATACCATGGATG